>SNQJ01S0021971.1:80841-102321 GCA_010110895.2 Picea sitchensis
GGTATGTTCCATGGTTATCTCTTTCTGTTATTTGCTGCATACACACATATAAACACATCTAAAGGGTAGATCAGCAAAGTGTTTGACAAAATACCTCACTCAGAAAAAGTTTTAAAAAGACACCAAAACAATGATGATCCTTGCATAATGGCTTGGGATCATTACAGATTAATAGGTGAGTGTTGGGGGTCTGTTGGCCCTTGACCAAGTTTGGAGATCCTTGGTTAGGTTTGACCTATTTTGGGACTTCGACAAGCTGTCGAAGGCAGAGCACAAGTTGAAGCAGAAATCACGGAATCTCGACCCCTTTTTAGGGATTTTTGGGTTTTGGTATTATGTAACAGGTATGGGGATGTCGGCCCATGGGTTTACCCATGTTTAGGCCCATTTTGTAATGTATAAATAGATGTCTAGGCAATGTAAGAGAAAACAATATAGGCATATGTGTGATGATGTGCTAAGTGCAAGTGATAGGTGTACGTTCGTTTTGCATACTGTGTGAAACTTGCAAGGCTAAGTGCAAATGACTGTAAGAGATTGTGTAAAGGCTTTGTGATGTAACCTAGCTCAGGGAAGGAGGATCTAGAGAGGTGTGCGTAGATCTCCTGTCCTATGCGGAGTAGGACCTTATGTCTCTGTGCATGTAGATGATTGACAAAAGATAATAAAGAAGACAAAGAGTTGGTGGACGTAGCCTCGGGCTGGGGGTGAACCACGTATATCTTGTGTTATGGTTGTTTTTTCCATTTTGATTATTGATTTGTGCCTTATACTTAGTGTTGTTATCTTTATGAATGTTAGAAGCATATGATATAATAGCCTAGTGCTCAATAATGCGAATTAATGCCATATCTGATATTTTTCTTTATGCTAAGTTATTAAATGTGTTGAATCTTGTTGAATACTGCATTGCGATGTAATTAGGGTTTATCTGCGATGTAAAAAAAGGTTAAGTACTAATGAATGGCATCTACTAAGTGATTTGTTAGAGTATTGTAATCACAAATCTGTGTCCCAGCTAACATTTCAAACACTGGAGTCCTGCAACCACCCCTGCCTCTACCTCGGGTGAGACTTCATCTTCTTCGTAGGTGTTTTCAAGGCTAGTAGTTAGGGTTTTATTGGTGCATTGTTGAAGCGTTGAACCCTGGTTCTGCCCCTGTGCCCACAATGTCTAGGTTTTTTTCATTCATGTTTATCATAAAAAGGCCTTCATAGCCTCATTGTAATTATCTTCTTGTGAATGAGTGTAGCCGCCACATCTCTTCTCAGAGATAAAGTTGCCACCATTCTAGAAAGTCTTGCACTCTTTATTTTACAGTCTCTGTACATTTCTTTCATTAATAGAAATCATGTATTGTTGTAGTTCGTTGTTTCTGGCAATTTTTATGTGTATTTCATTATAATATATATTCTTTCATTTCGTTCTAAAAATAATCTGGATCAGTGGTATCAGAGCAGGTTGCTCGTGATCATTTTTCATTGCATGTCCCTGACGAGGTCCGAGTATACAAAGTTGGGTATTGATCTTGTCTCTCTTGAGGAAACTTTCTCTCACACACCCAAGAAACCCTCTATGGTGGCAAAAAATAAAAATAGCGGAGAAAAATATTCTATTAACCTGTTGCTTGAGCAATCTCTTGCGTGACAGAGGGATGAAATGATGGAGAATGTTTCCCACATCCTTCAACGCATGTCGACAACAACAGATGCAGCCTCATCAAGTGGCCACTTTGGAGGAACCTCTCCCTTCAAGGTACAATTTAATTTTGACATTCCCGTATTTGAAGGTCAGATAGATGCATATGCCTTAGAAAAATGGGTAAATCTGTTAGAAGGTTATTTCTCTGTTCACAATTTTTCGATAGGGAAAATATCACCTTCACACTCATAAAGGATCTCCTCCCATGTAAAACATTGGTGGGAAACTTACTGGGATAAAATTTCCACTGAGGAATCTAGAATATATGGGTTCGAGCCCACTTGGGATTTTTTTGTGGATGCGATCAAGGAATAATACTACCCTATTCATAACTATAAATATCAGTACAAAAGATGGACCACACTGTGGAAAGAGAAGATCCAAACAGTGTCAAAGTTCACAAATACTTTCCATACCTTGCACACCAAGTTAGGTATCAAATATTCTGAGCGGCATCTAGTTCTGAAATACCATGGGGCTCTGCATAGGTACATCCAAAACAAAATGGATTTCCTAAACATCTCATCATTGGGAGCTGCCTATCTATATGTTGTCAAAATCGAGCATAAATTTAGGCACCAGAACAAATGGGAGTTTGGGTCTGCATATCTGTAACAACCAAAGCATGGTAAAGACAACCCTAACCAATAGCCTCCTGAAAACCAATCCAAGAGACGGGAAAAGAAGGGTAAAGGAAATATGAAGAATGACATTGGGAAGTGGTGTGAATTCCACAAAAACCCTTGGCATAACACCAATGAATGTCGCTCAAAACAATCATTTGTGGTCGAGGTCAAAGACAATGAGCTGAGCCCTGATTTGGAATCTGATCCACAAAATATTGAAAATATATAGATCATCGACGTAGACCCCAATGTTACTATCAAAACCACAACAATTCAACCAGAAGAACCTGTAGATCCTGAAGAGGGGGAAATCCTCTTCCATTCACATATGTGGGTGAAGGGGACCCAATTTCATTTCATGGTTGATAGCGGAATCTAGAAGAACCTCATCTTAACTGAGTTCGTCAAACAGTTGGGGTTGTCAAAAACACCACACCCGCAACCATACAACATCGGGTGGCTTTACCAGGGATGCGATCTTTGTGTCATCCATCAGTGTCGCTTGTCCTATGGCATACATACCTTCAAGGATGAGGTAGTGTGTTAAGTTACGCCTCTTTATTTTTTTATGTTGTTTTGGGCCAACCATATATGTGGAAACATCATGTTGTTTATAAGTCTTGACCCTGTAGTGTCATTATTACTTTGCGGGGTCAACTCTACAGGATACCAGAGGTATTTCTGACTACTGTATAACCAAAACAGTGCCGCAAGGTAATCTCTCATACTGCAAAATTCATCCTCTTCACAAATTATTCAATGGATGCACAGAAGGCCACTACAACCACTGCAGCCTCAGCACCTTCTATCTAGCAGAAGAATATTGCAGAAGAGAAATCATATATTGTTTCTTCACATACAATGGTTCCTACACAATGCCCCATGAATCCCAAAGACAACAAGTTGGTGGAACAAATTCAACCCCTCCAACAATGGGTTTGTGAAAGCCTTCCACAAACCAAGCAGTGCAACTTCTCCAACAAGACACGCAGCTCACCAAGGTTCAGATTCAAAAAACGCTTTCCCCTCTTCCTTGGGTTCTCAACACAATGGATACCATTGCTTCCTAAGGGGGGAGGATCGATCCAGGTGGATATTTGTGGCCACCCACCTGTTCCAAATTCCAACTGACTCATCTTGACAGTCTTCGATTCAACATGTTTCTTTGTAATGGGGAAATTTCTTTGTTATTGTGGATTATATAATTAGGGGGTTGTCTTGAATGCCTACACAACATCCAGGTGGATATTGGGGGCTTCCCACCTATTCCAACTAGATTATTTTGGAATTTTTCATGTGAGCACATCTTTATGTACTTCCAGGGTCGTTTTGGGGCTCTAAATAGTGTTTTTTTGGCTTGCCATAGTCAAATTGTAGACAAAGTTAGAGTTTGATGGAATAATTCATAGTTCTCGAAAAGACCTTTCCAATGGGCTATCACACTCCTAAAATGGATATCGTATGAAAACTTTACGACCTCGGGGAAGTTAATGTACTAATTTAACCCAATGGGGCTCCCATGACTTTTGGCACTTGATCTCCTAGGGTTAGGTTTTTGGATGTCTACGGTTTTTGCATTCATGTTTATCATAAAAAGGCCTTCAAAACCTCATTGTAATCAACTTCTTTTGAATGAGAGTAGTCGTCACATCTCTTCTCAGAGATAAAGTTGATACCATTCTAGCGAGTCTTGCACTCTGTATTTTACAGTCCTTGTACATTTCTTTCATTAATAGAAATCATGTATCGTTGTAGTTCTTTGTTTCTGGTAATTTTTATGTGTATTTCATTATAATATATTTTCTTTCATTTCATTCCTAAAATAATATGGATCACTTCTTCTCTCTGCTTCTCTGCGTTTGAATCCTGATCTTTTATTTGATTAGGAAGTTTCTCGCAGGCCCAAAAAAGATTGTTTTCAATTTCCTCAACATAAATATACATTTGTTCCAACGTTGGGGACTGTATTTATCTAAGATAAAAGGACAAATCAGGATGATGTGCTAGTGCATAGTATACCTTGGCAGTTGATTCATAAGAATGAATCTCAACAGGGAAATTATGATATAATTTCAGAAATCTTCTGTTGAATTTCATAACAGTTTCTTCATTCATTCTTTTTGTAGCATAAAAATCAGAAAGATATTCATGGTGAGACTTTCTCTCATCCCATTTGTGCAAGAAAACATCATGAAATTCATCCCAGGAAAAAATTGATTCAGTTGGTAAGTCTTTAAACCATATCTTGACCTCACCTACTAAATAATGAGTGAACATTCTCATAAATACATCTTCATATTGAATTTCTAAGAAATCTCTAAGATGTTCAAAGGATTCCATTGAATGTGGGAAGATATTTGAAAATTTTTGAAGGTAGATCTTGAAGGATAGCTGGTAGATTCAAAGGTTTATATCTATTTAAATCCCACGGGTGAATCTTTACAAGTTGATCAAATGATATATCAGATATTGAAGGGAGGGGAAATTAATATCATTCGCAATTGTTTTGCAAGACTGACTAGGCTCTGGAGGAATAGGAATTTGATCAAGAAATATTTCGAAAGACGTTGATGCATAATCTTGATCATTACTTTTAGAAGGAAATAATAACAAAGATTCATCTATTTAAGTAATATAATACGAAACCAAAGGTTCTTTTTCTAAGATATGAGATGAGGTTTTGGACTTATGATTCTCTCGATCAACTAGATAGAAAAAATATTTTCTCAATATATTTGACAGAACAACAAATGACTAACCAACAGATCTAAAATATCTTGAAAGAAACTTGGCATTTGGCACATTATTATTTTACAATGATTCTTCATTTTTCTATCAAAAGTTGATCTCCCAGTGGAACCACCAGTGAAGTTTTCAGATTTATGGAGTTGCCAAGTGAAAAATTAAAACAACCTGTGTGTTTGTTTCTGACTATTGTTCACGCTCAAGAACCAGAGATGATATTTGTTGTACTCTCAGAGAATCTAAAATCCTTCTTATCTGCTTTGTGACAACAACGCCAAAAATGTTGTTACTAGAGATTTCTCTTGGCTGCAAAAGAGAAATGCCTAGTACATTTTCAACCAACTTCTGACTGGAAAGTTGGCCCTTCTAGCCAAAGGGGGCTCCCTCATATGACTTCAAAATATGGGCTTCTCAATCTCACCAAGCAACATTTGAACATAAAAAACACAGTGGTCGGATTTAAGATAATAAAACGAAGGTTAAACAGGGCATAGGAAAATAGACAACAAGCTGGATAAAAAGTTGTAAAACTCTTAGATCAATTACCTAAATCTATTGGGCATGGAATCTCATCAAATAGAGAAAAACAAATTTATCATGAAAGATAGAAGAAAAGAAGAGAAACAATTAAATCTTAGACTTGCAGAGGGAAAAAGAAATATCTACAAATCTGACATGAAGAAAATACCATTTACTGGCCATTACCAATGATGAATCCAGCAAAAGGATAGTGAATGCATATAAGACAATATATTATGGTTATGAATAAGTAAAACATGTTAAAAACAAAGGTCATGTCTTACTCACACTAAGACGGAGGAAATTCTTTGTCTCAAGTGATTATTTTATAATTGAAATAGTGGAGGTTATACCAAATTGTTACTTCTATAACCCTAATAATGATCTTACTGCAAAATGGGAATAAACAGTGATCGCATAATAAGAAGAAAAATACAGAAAATACAAGAAGAGACAAGGCTCTACTGAAGAATGAGCAATGAATCCAATAAATTAAATCTTGTTGTCCAAGAATATTTACAACAACCACAACGGGTTTACATAGAATGCATCCTTGTTGCCTAAAAGTATTTCTCAGTTTCCCCCCATACAAAGCTATTTTTATAAGCACATATTTCCTATCTCAAAACATAAATTTGTTTATTGACAATTCAATGAAGGCATTCGAATCTAATTTGAAACCTAGAATATTTTCCTTTTTTCTCTATTGCTCCAATCTTATGATTTTATTCAACGAACTCTGCAAAACATATTAATAAAATTAAAAAATAAAAATGAAGGACATAACCAAATCTAAAAATCATATGAAACCAAATTATCCAAAAGAAAACCAATTTAATTAACTAATATAAAATAAATCTTAAATTCCAATTGTTTCTTTCCATGATATTCTCGACAGATAGATATTCTGGAAATCGAATTTTAACAGCATGTCATTCTGGTAATGTAATCTCTTCCAAAAACTCATTCATAAACTCGGTTGTTGCAAATTCACAACTCTATTTTCTGCTAATTTTTGGGAAGGTTTAATGATCATATTTGGTCAAGTAAATGTTTCCATATTTTTCTACTCGGTCTTATCTTTCCAACGATCCCTCACAAGTCCAATTTTGTGCCCCAAATCCCAAGATATGACCTCCAGAAGTCAAGGTCCTAAAGCTGCTCTAGTGCAAATTGGTGAACGGTTGGTGCGTTTTGGGTAAGTTAAAAAAAAAAAATATTCTAAATCCCACATGCATGGGAGGGGAATAGACTTTAGTGTTTATATACATAAATGTGTATGGAGTATTTATGTGAACATGGAGTGGGGAGACCATGGTGAACGAAACACTTAGTTAAGTTTTATTTAAAATTTAAAATATAAAATATATTAAAATTAATTTAAAGTGATTGTATCTGGAGTTTTAGGCGAGATAGGGTAGAGTCTAGGCTTAGGTATTAGGTATACATGTAAGGTGGGATGGGGTAGAGTCTAGTTGAGTGGGTGGAGTTTTAGGTGGGATGGGGTAGAGTCTAGGATTAGGTATATGTGTAAGGTGGGGTAGAACTTAGTCTTAGGTCATAGGTCATCATATGGAATACGTCATCCTGAAGTTTCGAAGGCCCGAAAACTATAAAATATAATAAAATATTAATAATGTAAAAATAAAATAATATACACTATTATTACAATAATTAAATACACTAATATTCCATGTGTAAAGAAATGTGGCAACTAATGTTGATGTAGTGGTGACGTGGAAGCGCCACATAAAAAGTTTTTCTCAGCATTGCCACATAAGTTGTCACATCATCAAAATAGTGGAAAAACACAAAACTTCAAAAGGCCATAACTTTTGATCCAGCAGTCGAAATGAGGCAATTTATATCGTAAGAAATCTCTCGAGGAGACGAAGATAATGGGATTATTAAAAATGGAAAATTATGAAAACCAAAAATCACTCAAAACAGGAAACCAAAAGAAAACCTATGCAATATTCCAAAAATTTTACATGAGGACCCTTTATTTTCAAAAAACATTATGGTTGAGTTTTATGATTATCCGGGGCAGGATCTTTTATGATTATGGTTGAGTTTTAAACTTGCATGAATTCATTAACCATTGAGAATTTTAATGATAGAATGAGGAAGGAAGAGGATTATATCAGTCAAATAAACATATGCAGATCTGAAAACAGTAATGAACATCAAACCATAAGAACGCAGGTTGATAACGGAGTTCGGCACAATGTTTGCCTACGTCTCCGGGCCTTTTTCCTGTGGGGGAGGCTTCTTTATTTCTGCTCAAGTGCTCAAAATTACATCTCAGCAATGCCCAAAGGAGGCTTCTTTATTTCTGCTCATGCCCAAATTACATCTCGATAATGCCCAAAGGCTACAAACATCATCCGTTTCTGTTGTCCCGGGATCTCAAGAACCCCGAATGCAAGAAAAACGAATGCAAATCTCGCATGCGCTCCAAGCTCCCGGTAGTATCCGCCGCTCTTAATTCTTAAGGACTTCCCTCAAGAACAAACCCATTTTGGCTTTGGTCTTCCAACAAAGATAACCTCAAGAATGACTGCCCATTGGCCTCAAACAGGCCTGGTTTATATAGCAAAGCAGTTATTTCTCATCCCCAACTTCCTCCAAGACCCCAGTCATAAAATGCCCAATATCCTTAAAATGGAGGAAAATCAGCCTCAAAATACGCCGCAATTAATTTAAAATTTCAATTATGTTGTTAAACCCACTTTACTATAGTTTTGGTTGCAATTGGGCCTTTAGCCCCCAATTCGCCCTCAATTTGGTCATATGCTATGCTGGTTGAGCAGGCTTACGCTTCCACGCCATCTCTTTTCGCGCTTCCAGCGTCATATGGTATACAGTATGGAACCGAAAGCGTTAATTTGTTTAACAAAGCACTACCGCACTTCGTGGATAGGCCCTCGTCTCGTGGTAAAGTATAGACCCGCCAAACGCGGTTGGTCAACCTCTACGCTCATGGTATGAAATCGGCCCGGCCATAAGTATGGTGTCTTCGCCGAGGGTCGGGGCTGTTCCGCCCTTTCCGCATCCACCCACACATTGAACCGAAAACAAAATAAATTTGGGTCGAATGCTATACAAGCACCACCTCTCGGACTACCGGCGAAATCTAATGGCTTGTGGGTCAAAGGTTCATTACCTGGAGGTCGCGTTCAATTTCCTACGATAATAAACCTGCAAAATTTTACACATACAAATCAAACAACGAATAGTGGTGCCAATGCGGCGCTCGGTGCATTAATGTGGCACTTCTTTTTTTCCAATGAGTATTGCCATGTCGTACCGCATGATTGGCCGCATCGTGCTGCCACATCGCATTGCCGACGCCAATATGCCACGCCATCTCACGGTTCCGCCTCTGACATTCCGCCGGGCCAGACGCCGCTTAATGTAGCCATATCCTCGCTGACGTTAATAGCTGCGGCTAATGGCAATTTATGAGTGGTGACATCATCGGCTACTTTTTTATTACGTCCATCCGTAACCTTAAAACGCCAAATCCGTAAGGGACAATGGCGCCAATTCCGGTGATGCTATCGGTTCAGACGGACCGCCAATGTGGTTATGCCCCGATGTCGCTAATGTCGTCATCTCCGTCACACGCGTCACCTTCCGGTTGGTCTATCGCCAGCTTGTAATACCTCGCCACGCCACCGTATCGATCGGCACGGTCCGCATTTGGACCGGTGAGACGATGTGTACACCGCGATCCAAAAGTTCGAGTGATGTTTGGTTTTTCGACAGAATCATATCTTTCCCCATAATGACTCCGGCTGGCATAAAACTATACCACCGGAATCGGGAAGACGATATGGATGCAATGGTGCTAGTTTCACGCATTCCGAGCACTTTCATTTTTGAGCATTTCAAGCCCGACCAGTTTCCGGATCTCGTTTTCGATCATTTCGACAACAAGACCTTTTGGTCTTGCAAAGGTTACCGTCTAGCTTAATGCTTCTCTCCGGATAGCCACATCACCCGGCTTGTCTCCGGCTCAACTCTCATTCCTGCGGCACTCCTCGGTTCATCAACATCACCAATACAATGATGACTACCGAAGTACATTGTTAGTCATTGCAACTCTGTTACACCTTACTGAAGCCACCATCATCCATATACCGTAACATTGCTAATGATAACACTGTGAAAACGACCGCAAAATGAACTGATACTTGAAGTACTTCTTAAATGACATAAGTTTGATCTTGGCAATGGCGATTACTTTCCACCCATAATCATGTCTTGTTCTGTTAAGATCTATATAACCACCTCAAAACAATTAATGGTTTGTCGTCATCTTGCAACGCCTTTGCTAACCGCTCCATTGTTTGAAGATTTTACTTGTTTTAACATAGAGTGCACTATGTAGTCATGACCTTCTTTTGTAAACTGATACTGATTCTTAGTCCTCAGAAGATTGTTTTTCGATCATACAAGTACGGATTACCTAAGACGATGCCACATTCTGTAAGCGACACTACATCACAAATGACTTCCCCATCCACATACTTATCTGAAATTCCAAATTTAACTCATTGTTTTGTTATATGTATCTGATGATGTTTGTCATCCATTTAAGTGTATAGTTTGTGGTTGTGTTATTAATCCCAATTTTTTAAATCCACCTCGTAGATTAGATTTTGATTGAGATCCATCATTTATTACAGTTATCTTAGTGTGTTTATATACATCTCTTATATGAAATAACTTATTTCTACAATCAGCCTCTTTACCAAATTTAATTGCCATACCAATCAAATTCATCTTAGATTCATCACCTAAATCAGATCCCAAATCAATAGGCTTTGATGTCGCTGTAGCCTACTGCTTATGCCTCCTTCTTTCCTTTGAACTAGTTTGGCCTCTTCTTGGGATGTAACCGCCAACATTTGTCCTCATCATAACGCCTTCTTGCAATGCTTGTAAGAGGGTTTCTCTCCCTTCTTTGACATGGTGTTTTCACTCTTGCCATTACCATATCTTTTCCTCTTATCATCTTTCTTTTGAAAATGACTATCTCGGACACACCTGCTTTCCCGCTTCAATATATGTAGCTTGAATAAAACCTCATCAAGGTTAGTAAGTCCAAACATGAAAACAAGATTAATATAAAGGCAATCCACCTATATACTTCTGTATAAGTAAGCTTTGTGTTTGCAAAAGGAATTGCCTAATATTAATGCCATTTTCCTAAATCCATCAAGATAATTTTAAAATGTATTTATCCTTTTCTAGCTTTAAAGATCATTATTCAATGAGTGTTTTTCTTTATAACCCAAAGGATAAACTGCTTCCTAAGTGCAGAAATAAAAATCTTCCATGATGGAAATACTTTACCCATTAATCTTGAGTGCCCTTTGCGCTTTGCTTTTCCACCAGATTGAGGGAGTCAGACCAAGTGAAGTCTCAAAGATGCCAACTTTATTTTTGTTCTTACCTTTGATTTGTTGAACATTGCAGTATACCTCCATCTATCTGACCCAATTTTTCAAGTCTCTCTGCATTGACCTCACCATCATATATATATAAGTAAACTAAATCCTATATCAAGTTTCAACAATGGCATTTTTCATGTTTATGTTTATGTACATTTTTCTTTTCACTAGATTAAGAACTTGAACTTGGGAGCATATTGAGAAGAAGGAGGTGTGTTGATGGAGGTAGGAAGGGAGGAATGTGATGTCCCTTTCTCCTCACTTTTGCCTTTAGAAGTATTAACCAAAACCGGTCGTGTCCGTTCAAAATAATCTTCATACAAATCGCCAAACATCTGGTTATGTAGCATGGAATGTTTTTCCTGAAATTTATCTTCAGACATCCTTCATCCTGATGCCATCTCTTTGAAAAGAAGCTTCCTTCTCAATCCACTAATGGATTTCTCTGCAAATGTCAGCTTTCACCACGTCAAGAACTTTTCCTCAAGTTATCATGCAACCCAAATCCAAACATCAAACTAGCTCATACTAATTGATCCGGAAAGGATATTTTATGATTATGTATTGAGTTTTGAATCCAGGAATTCACATTAACCATTGAGAATTTTAATGATAGAATGAGGAAGGAAGAGGATTATATCAGTCAAATAAACATATGGTGATCTGAAAACAATAATGAACAGCAAAACCATAAGAACACAGGTTGATAACAGAGTTCGGCACAATGTTTGCCTACTTCTCCGGGCCTTTTTCTTTGTGGTGGAGGCTTCTTTATTTCTTCTCTAGTGCTCAAAATTACATCTCAGCAATGCCTATTGGCTATAAGACTGATCTGGTCTTATTGTCCCAGATCTCAAGAACCCAATGCAAGAAACGGCACGCAACTCTGATGCTCCAAGCTCCTAAATGACCCTATTACCTGCTTCCACATCAAGGACTTCCCGTGAACAAACCGACTTTTATTTTGCCTCTCCAACAAAGATAACTCGCAAATCTGATCGCCCATTGGCCTCAAAATGTGCCTGGTTTATATAGATAAAGGAGTTGGTTTCTCATCCCCAACTTCCTCCAAGAATCGGGCCTCCAAAAATGCCCATCTCATCTCCTATAAAATGGAGAAAATCAGCCTAAAAATAGTCAGCATCAATTTAAAATTACCCAAATTTTGCTTCATAACTCCACTTTTATTTATAGTTTTGAAGGTAATTAGCTTTTAGCCCTCAATCAATGGGCATGCCGCCCTTGAATTTTGGTCATATGCCATATTATAGTACGCATGCCACTTAATGCTGCGGTCTTCGCTCTCCAGCCCGGGTCATATGGCATATTATATGGAACCGAGTGTTAATTGTTTAACAAAGCAATACCAGCGCCCCCTTTTCGTGGATAGGCCCCGGGTCTCGTGGTAAAGCATAGGACCCGGGCCAAACGGCTAATAACCCCGCGCCCGTTGGCATGAACTCCAGTCCGGTCATAAGTATTGTGTCCGCCGCCGAGGGCTATCAGCTAAGCCCTTCCTTCTCAAGATCCGCCACATCGCTGAACCAAACAAAATAAATTTGGCCCATCGCTATACAAGCACCACCTCTCTACTTCCATCGTTAGCCCATCCCTACTAGTCCATTGTGCTACGGGAGTTCGCGGGTTCGACCCCCGGCGATAACAAACCCAAAATTTTACACATACAACCAAACAACGAATAGTGGCATACGTGGCGTTCTCGGCCAGCTGGCACCCTTTTTTTTCATGAGAGCATGCCACGCGGTCGCCCCGCGGATTGGGCCCACGGTGTCGCCATCGCCGCATCAGCCAAAAGACGCCACGCCGACATGCCACGCCATCCGCCACGGTTCGCCCCGCTTATCCGTCGTACGCTGCATCGCCACGCCATCCCGCCGATGTTAACGCAAGGCCACGTGTCACCCGGTGAGTGGTGACACGTGTCACTTTTTATTGGTCCATCCGCATCTCTAAAATGCCATCTGTGTGACACGGGCTGGCCCCGATAATGTCCTCCAGACTCGCGTCCTCGTGTCGCCACGGTCGTCATCTCCTCACCGCCATGCGTGCTCTCCATGTCACCGACGTCTATGTCACCGTATCGGATCGACATCAGTATCTCATCGATCGTGACGGATGTGCCAGCCATGATTCAAAATTTGCTCGCTTGGCTTTTCGACGTAATCTGATATTCTCAAGGCTGCATCTGCCATATAAAATTATCTTCAATCTTCTGTACGGACTGTACGGACAGGTACAGTCAGCATCCAAAATTTTGCCTGTTTGGCTTTTCGGACAGAACGCGATATCTTCCTCATACAGACTCCGTTTGCGATAAAAATTATACCAACGGAATCAAGAAGACGAGACGGACGCAATGGCACAGGTTTCGTCGCATTCCGAGCACTTTCATTTTTGAGCATTTTTCAAGCCCGATCAGGCTTCTGGATCTGTTTTCAGATCACATGAGGACCCTTTATTTTCAAAAAACATTAAGAGGAGGATGTTAAGGCCTCTACAAAATAATATGATCTAAAATAAAATCAAACTAGAACCTTATGCAAAAAAAAATCAAAATGCCTATTGTAAAAAATTTAAAAAAAATATATTTTAGAATTTATTTTATGTTCCAATAGATTGCATCACCTCCAAGACTGCAATTTACTCTGAATAGTGTCCTACGATGGACGGATAGGATCAGTTATCTCGCTAGATCGATGGTCAATATTTAATCATGCCCCTACCCAACCAAGGGTCCATATATAACCGTCGTGCCCAATTGATGGTGACGATCCTTTGAAGAAAAACAAGAGTTTTCCTCTGGCGTATCAGTCTGGTTCAGGACTTAGTCAAATTCATAAAGGTTTCTCTAAGTATTTCCCAAGACTTAACGATTTTTCCAAAGCTATTTCCTTGAACCAAGTGCACCATTGCCTATGTAGGATTCCTTTGTTACATCTTATCTGGAAATATTTATTTACTTAAGGGATCCTAGCACTGCGTTACCCAGGTGCATACATTTGCATAAATAGAGAAGGTCACCAAAGAATGTACAATAAGAAAGGTCATGGGTTCATCCCTCGACTTACACATAATAGGGATTTGAGTTATTTACATACTAAATGAATATTGTAAATGTGTACCCTTCCAAATTCACCCATTTTATAATATTATTACAGGAAAATAGTCACAGATGTTTTACTAAGACATTGACTATATGTATTCAAGGACACCTAACTCTCCAAGTAGAGATATTTCATTCAAATATGAGACTATATCCAGAAATACAAAAATAAATTCACAATCAGGTATTCATGTCCAAAAATCACCATGTAAAGCATTAAACTATACACATACCCAATTCAATGCACAAAGATAACTAAATTACTTATCTATAATTTGGGAGATATTGGAAACTATTGAAGGGTGTGCCACTCTCCACCCAACCATAGGAAAACTTGCACAATTCACCGCTACATCCAGACATCCCTGAGCCAGGATATGATGCCATGAGAGGATAACTAGTTTTTCAGAAATTTTTTAGGAAGTATCTATCACTTATGCACTTATGCACTTATGTTTTCCTTGAACCAGACAGTTCTCCTTCTCTCTGCTCCAGTGTTCAGTATTTTATCTTCTCGCTTGTCTCTCTATCTCCTCTTTCCCCCCTTCTTGTTTTCCTCTATCCCTCCTTTTCATGTGTCTTTTCCTAGACCTCGGGGTAGCATTAGAAACTTCTCAATGTGGTTATTCCCATCCCCCTCATTTATTTCCAAGGGGACTCCCCAACCACCAGCTTGAATGGTAATAAATATTATGGGTAGAGGATGGTTTAGGGTTTGCGCTCCTTTTAATTTTTGGTAATTTATTGTCTTGGCAGGGTCATTTCAACTCGTGAGGGCCTCCCTCTTTCACCATTTCCTCTCATAAAATTGTAACCCGTGAAGGAAACCCCTTAAATAGTTTCTCAACATTTACATGTTGCATTAATAACTAAATAAGAACATTACAAAATTAATCAAAGGTCCATTTTCTTGCAATGGTAACATAACAGGATTTTCTATAGTTTTGGTCATGATAATAGTTATATTTACATACTGGGGGAAATAGGGGTGTTACACATGAATTAAATAATTAATAGCAGGAGAGTGAGGAAATGTATCAAAGAAAAAAATGTGGAGTGAATTTGGTGTGGTTATGGAGTACCATGTAGCCTTAATGGTAGTCAGAGGATGTTTGGTATGTTTTAGAAGTACCCCATATCCTTAATATTCCACTGAGGGTATCGAGTATATTATAGAGTGGTATCAAATAAATCAACTCATATATGAAGAAATTATATTTTGTTTCAAGTGCTTGACAAAATTCCTCAAGGAGAATAATTGAGGAAATGTTCTGAATCCAGTGATTGTTGGAATGATGACTCAAATTTCTAAATTGGATTCTTTTTAAAGTATATGGAGGCACAATTTTTGTAATTCATGTTTACATAGTTCAGTTTTGTGGAGAAATTTATGGGTTCAAAGTTTCCCAAATGGTGTGAAGAAATTAAAGTTTGCTTCAAGTGTTTGACAAAATTCCTTAAGGAGAATAATTAGGGAAATGTACTAAGTCCAACGATTGTTAGAATGATGGATCAAATTCATAAATTGGATTCCTGCTAGAGTACATGAAGGCATAATTTGTGTAATCCAGGGTTATAGAGTTCAATTCTGTGGAGATATTAATGGGTTTGAATTTGTCCAGATGGTGTGAAATAGATCTTATATGTTGATGTGAAAATGGCATGTCCCCATTTTTTGGATTCCCCTGTTCGGTAGTGGAAATGACCTATGTGGATTGTCAGTGAAGAAAAAGGGAGTCAAAAGAAGTTATTTAGTGTCACTTAGTTACAAGATGTTATGTATTTAAAGTGACATTATAACTAATAAGTTACTTATATATTAAAAGTGAATTTTAATCCTAAAGTGAAATAAAAAGAGGGATAAGGGTCATATTTGATTTAGTCAAAAAGGGGATAAGGGTTACATTTGATTTGGTCAAAAGAGGGAAATTTCTAGAAAGAATGGAGACAAGGATAAAAGGAGGGGTAGAGCCTCACTTTGGAATTATGATTTGATCTCTCATTTTGGAATTTCTCTTGGAGCCATTGTTTCGTTAGGGTTTAGAAAAAACCTTCCACTATTGGTTTGGTTTCGGTGGTGCAATATCCACCCTAGATAGACAAGAGGGGAATCCATCTCAGATTTCCATTGGAGCCTAGAAAAGAGGGGAATACATCTACTATTTTCATTTGAGCTTCTATTTTGGGGTTCGATTTCAGGAGGAGGAATATCGTCTTGCATAGGAGATCGGTAGAATATTTCGAGGGAGGACATACTCAGAATTTACAGGTACAAGGAAGGGATTCTCAGAAATCATGGTACAGGAACACCCCACAAAATTACTATAGGGTTTCCCTTGAGGCCCTCGTTGGTTTTCAACCCTTGTCCCACTAGCCCCTTCTCATTGTCCAGTCTTGTCCCGTGAGGCTCTCTGCGATCTGAAGTTACAGATTTGTTTCGAGTACGGCAGGTCAAATTGTTGCAGTAGGTGTTGTTGGAGTGTCTCTGCATCATCTTCAGCAGTGGTTTACATAGTTTTGCATCATTCTAGGAGGATGATTGGATATTTGCACTTATCCTTTTGTAGATTGGAGAATCTGTATACTAGGGGGGATCAAGGCACTACATCAGGTTGTGTTTTTCAATTTATTGTTTGTTGATTTGTTCCAATTGCTACAACATCCCTAGAAATTGTATTGTGTGATAAAGACTCCATTATTAATAAAGTCCCATATTATCTCTTCTAATTTCTAGTGTATGCAACATGTTTGTCAAAATACCTATCTATGGGTTATATGTAACATGTTTATGGAAATTCCTCAATCAGTTTGATAACATATAAAGAGAATAACCATAACTATATTTGACAAGAAAATATAGCATATTCCATTTGGGGACATTACAGTGGTATCAGATTTGATGATCTTGCCAACCTATAATTGCATGGTTTACAGAAGAAATAGAGGTAAAAATCATCATGGACAAAGTGATGATAGAACTTATGCAGAATCAAGGCCCAAGGCTTAGATACAGAGGAAGTTGTTGAGTGAATTCCTTGTGGATCAGCCAAAAAAGAAGTATATGTACCAATTGATTAGGGGATTGAGTATAGGACAGATGTCGATACATCACTTTGGGATTTAGGACCAGTTGATATTAGTAGATTGATTGATACAGTGGCACACATGGTGGTACATTATGATACAATGGTGTGCAATGGTATGCAGAAGTATATAGCAGTGTACGATGGTATACAGTGGGGTTTTTGGATGTTTCCCCCAGGGAGACCTCCAGACAGGGACGTCATGCTGGAAATACTGAGAGGGGGGTGAATCAGTATTAAATTTTTAAACCATTAATAATTACTTTGTTATTTTAATTATCACAATAGATCAGCAATGGACTTGTATTTAAAAAATCAATTATATAAATCAAGAATTACAAAGTTTATAAATAATAATATTTGATTGTCAAGGACACAAATCCTCTTTAGAGAACCAACTCTTGGAGACAAAAATCCCCTTCTTCAGGGAACCAACCCTAGGAAGCACCAAATCCCTTGTTTTAGGGCACCAACCCTAGGAAGCACCAACTCCCTTATTTTTAGGGCACCAACCTTAGGAATCACCAACTCCCTTGATTTCACACTTTAATTAGTAAAGGATATGAATCCTTCCTTGGTCCTCCCTTCCACCCTCACTACATAAGTATCTTCAACCTTCCTTATTGGACTCTGCTTCTCTTTTTGATCTTCTGATATGGACTGCAGAGACATTTATTATTCATGTTTATTTCTTGATTATATAGTCTCCCAACTGGTGTGAGATTTGAAGTATTGTGTCTCTTTATTTGAACCATTGCACATCTTCATTTAAATTAACAATAATCACTTCTATTATTATTATTATTATTATTATTAGTTTAATGAATTCAAATCCCTTCCAAATTGTTCAGCATTTTAATCCTTCACTGATTATTTTCTTATTCTGGATTTGAATATCTATAGATAGGCGCTAACTCCAAACCATTATTTTCTCTGTGATCGCGGGATCAAACCACGGTCTTACCTGCTAAGTATTTTCCTTAGCGATGTTGTTTCACCTTTGTTACCTTGAGAAATCACATGACCAACAACATAACCATGTCATCCGAGCTTTGTCCCTTCGAAACTTTTTCTCTTTTACCAAAATCTTGTTATTTCCGAAGAGATATCTTCCAGAGTGTTACCTTATGGAGTGATTACATATAATGTTGGCTAATCTAATGGCTAGCATTACTCCCAAAGTTCTGAAATCGACGATCTCATCTAATCCTTCCGCAATTTGCACTATGATGAGATCTTATCCATTGATCTCTTTCTCTTTTATCTTGACATGATGGTGTGGAGTTAATCTCTTGTTGAATGGATAATTCTTTCTTATCTTGAGGCTAAATCAAAATCGAAGATCACAAATTAATCAGGAGTTGATATGAATGGTTCTCGTTCACTCTGGGACTTCGACGATTCGTGACTTTGAGACTTCAGGTTATGAGAATTCTGGAGTAGGACAATTTCTCTGGAGGTTTACCTACCGAATAAGTCATAAAGTTGCAGTGACCAATTATTGTTAGTTAACTCTTCATGTTTACTCTATTATTCCACTATGTTTCATCAACGATTGAGAATACTCCCGAAGTAGATCAACGTTTAGCGTTACTTCACGATTTCATCCTTCGGTGATTAGCTGATAAAAGAAGCTTAGATATCCCCAAAGTTAGTAATATTAGAGTGATGTGGATTTTTGACATTAGTTTTTATATGGCATTGGTTGAGTGGATGCCATGTGTCACCTTGATTTGTGACTTTCATATACCAAATGTGCCAACTAGACCTTAACACTTGTCATCTATTGATTGGGCCACGTGTCATATTTGTCTTACTATGTGTCTCATCCTAGATCAAAAGGATTATTCTTTGATTCTTTTCCTTTAGAGGGATGCCACTTCCATATTCTTCAACTCTCCGAATGGATGGTATCGAATGGAATATTCTTTTTTGATACTATGATTTCGAAGTGTTCCTCCACTAGACTCCGAACAATTTCATTCGAACATCAATTAATAGTCGCCACATGTTACGGCCTTTCTGGACATCGAATAAAGGGTATCTATGAGGAACATTATGTTTTGATACTCCAATTTCGGATTGTTAAAACAAATCTTCTCCACTGGACTCTGAATACCTTCCTTCAAATATAAATCAATAGTCATCATGTGTTACCTCCAAATTCATCAATTAGGATCACCCCGAGTTAATCTCCACCATTGTTCTAGTCCTTCTTCAGACCTACTTTGTCTTTATATAATACGCTCTTTCTCGATCCAAATCACCCACAAACCATTGATTTACCTTGCTATCGATCAGTCATTATTTTCTTCGGGACTTTGTGCCTTTGGCCCCGCTTATCTTATCCTTCCACTTTTTCATCGATGGTTTGCGGGATTTTCCATCTCTTCCTTTGATCCAACGATCAACGAGATTTCATTACTTTGAATCTTTGGCCTTCGGGTATTCCTACATGATTTAGAATACTTTTTGTCAGAGTGGTCAACGTCGAAGTTGACTACTTGATCCAACGGCTGAGAGCCCACCCGTAGAGATCTTAGATCGATGGTCTGCATGAGTTCGTTTACTCTAGGAGTCTGGGATATTGTGGCTTACCCTGTCCTTCCACTAAACTCGATCAAATGGTTGATAATTCACCCGAAGTCCCTCCTTGATCTAATGGCTGGCGGGATTTTGTGACTTCGTGATCTTTCCTGGTCTCCAATGTTCATCAAAGTGGCAAAGTGATTTTATCCACTACTTGATCCAATGGTTCATATTGCTACTAGTTAAAATATAATAGTTGAGATTTAATCCTTCCCAACCTCTGACTTCACCTCGATCTAACGATCATGGATTGTCTCGAACTGAGAATGAACGATGCTTGTAACTCAATCCTTTACAAGGGATTCTTCCATGTAGGCTATGGCTTCTGCAAGATCTGACAGTCCAGGATTGTCTCGAGAACTACATCAATGGACAATATTCTCCCTTGATTATTTTGGTGTTTACTATGGGGATTTCAATCTCAATAGCACTTATGTAATGCACTCTCCCTTTTGAGCTTTCCTTCATCCTTTCCATTCTTTGATTATGTGTGTGTATTCTTTGTAGAATATCCCCACTGTCTCTCTTGAGCTTTAGGAACATAGGATCATTTGTTGATACTATCATGATCAATAGTGATCACGAATTGCTTATTCCCCAAGGTGATATTCATTTTTCTCTGATTACTGTACATGTTTCACTCATGTTTCCATCAATGACAACACACAATCAATTATGTGAACAATATCCCCCTTTGGCATTGAGGGAAACATATCTGTAAAACAAATGAGTTTGTACCTTTTCTCCCCACATCATTGATCTCATCTTTAAATTTGGGAATTGAACTTGTTTTACTTATTTTTCTCCCCCTTTGAAATCAATGAAAAAAATGGATATTTCCTTGCTCCCTTTAGGGTGACACTCCCTCTGAGGTGATTCTCCCCATGTCTATGAATCTCTCCCCCTTTGGACAAGGGATATTACTCTGAGGCAATGTTGGTGGCGTGGCTACCAACCATCTCTCCACCTAAAATCATGTTGTTGCAACCAATCATGGGAATAAGAATAAATCCCATGTGGGTATGTCTCCTTCTATCTTCTTTCCAAGATGAACATTATGCTACCACTGCAATCTGCTTCCGCTTCAAATATTGTTGCTCAACTGGAACATAGATCAATTTCTCAAGAATGATCTACTCTTTCTATAATGATCCTTGGACATTTCCATGCATCGACCATATAAACTCATGCCACACCATACATCAAGTGTATGCCAATCATACATACTATCTCATGCATAAACCATGAAGAAAAATATATGTCAAGAATATGTGTCGAAAGTGAACCAAGCATATATCAGGATCATCAACAAGTGCCTCAAACAAGTGTCATATCATGCATGATATGCCTCTATTATAATATATAAAAATGAGGCTCACATATGTACCATCCATGTAACATGATAGATCTGCTTCAGAAACCATTCCACTGAGAGAATACATAACCAACAATGTTCCTTGGCAGATGAAGATCTACAACACACCATGTTAGATCCTGCAAAATAGAGTTATACCATCAAACAATGTTACTTTCAATGATTCTAGTTATCTATTCATTCATTTGTACCCAAAGATCCTCTTCATTCTTTTGTGCTTCAATATTCATAGGGGTATCAACGTGAACAATCTAA
>SNQJ01S0021971.1:104687-118840 GCA_010110895.2 Picea sitchensis
TTATTTTAATTATCACAATATATCATCAATGGACTTATATTTAAAACATCCATTATATAAATCAAGAATAACAAAGTTTATAAAGAATAATATGTGATTGTGAAGGACACCAATCCTCTTTAGAGTGCCAACTCTTGGAGACACAAATCCCCTTCTTCGGGGAACCAACCCTAGGAATCACCAACTCCCCTGTTTTAGGGCACTAAACCTAGGAAGCACCAACTCCCTTATTTTTAGGGAACCAACCCTAGGAAGCACCAACTACCTTGATTTAACACTTTACTTAGTAAAGGATATGAATCATTCCTTGCTCCTCCCTTACACCCTCACTACATAAGTATCTCCATCTTTCCTTCTTGGATTATGCTTCTGCTTTTGATCTTCTGATTTGGACTGCAGAAACACTTCTTCTTCACGTTTCTTTCTTTCTTATATAGTCTCCCAACTAGTGTGATATTTGAAGTATTGTGTCTCTTTGTTTGAACCATTGCACCTATTCATTTAAATTAAAAAATAATAACTTATAATTTTTTTATTATTATTAGTTTAACGAACTCAAATCCCTTCCAAATTGTGCATCATTTTAATCCTTCATTGATTATTTTCTTATTCTGGATTTGAATATCTACAGATAGGTGCTTCCTTCAAACCATTCTTTTCTTTGTGACCACGGGATCAAACCATGGGCTTACCTGCTAAGTAATGTATTTACCGCTAGTGTTGTGCCTTTGTTACCTTGAGCACTCACATGACCAATGACATAACCTTTTCATCCAGACTTCGGCCCTTCGGAACTTTTTCTCTTTTACCAAACTCTTGTTATCGTAGAAGAGATATCTTCCATAGTGTTACCTTCTGGAGTGATTACATCTCATGTTGTCTAATCCAATGGCTAACATTACTCCTGAAGTTATCATATCGACAGTCTGGTCTAATCCTTGCACAATTTGCATTGTGATGGTGTGGAGTTAATCTCTTGTTGAATGGAAAATTATTGCTTATCTGGAGGCTAAAACAAATCGACAATCGTGACTTAATCAAGAGTTGATATGAACAATTCTTGTTCACTCCGGGACTTCGTCTATTTGTGACTCTGGGACTTCGAGATACTAAAATTCTGGAGCATGACAATTCCTTCAGAGGTTTACCTACCGAATAAGTCATAAATCTATGGTGATCGCTTGTTGTCAATTAACTCTTCATGTTTACTCTACTCTTCCACTATGCTTGATCAACGGTTGAGAATTCTCCCGAAGTAGATCAATGTTTAGTGTTACTTTGTGATTACATCCTTCGTCGATTAGCTGATAAAATAAGCTTAGATATCCTTGAAGTTAGTAATCCTAGAGTGACGTGGCTTGCTGACATCAGTGTTGATGTGGCACCGTCTTAGTGGTTGCCACATGTCACCTTGATTCGTGACTTTCATATACAAAATGTGCCAACTAGACCTTGACAGTTGTCATTTGTTGATTGAGCCATGTGTCATATTTGTCTTACTACGTGTCTCGTCCTAGATCAAAAGGAATATTCTTCAATTCTTTGTCTTTGGAGGGATTCCACTTCCACATTCTTCAGATCTCTGAATGGATGGTATCGAATGGAATATTCTTTTTCGATACTCTGATTTCAGAGTGTTATAACAAATCTTCTCCACTGGAATCTTAACACTTTCATCAAAACATCAATTAATAGTCAACACGTGTTACGAAATTTTTGGACATTGAATAAAGGGTATCGATGAGGAATATTATGTTTCAATACTCTGATTTTGGAGTGTTAAAACAACTCTTCTCCACTAGACTTGGAATACCTTCCTCCGAACATAAATCAATAGTCGTTGTGTGTTACTTCCAAATTCATCAATCAGGATCACCTTGAGTTAATCTCCACCATTGTTCTAGTCCTTATTCATACCTACGAGGTATTTATCTAATGTGCTCTTTCTCGATCCAAATAACCCACAAACAATTGATTTACCTTTCTATCGATCTGTCATTATTTTCTTTGGGACTTTGTGCCTTTGGACTCCCTTATCCTATCCTTCCACTTCATCATCGACGATTGGTAGGATTTTCCATCTCTTCCTCTCATCCGACAATCAATGGAAGTTCGTTACTTCGAAGCTTTGACCTTCAGGTATTCCTACATGATTCAGAATTCTTTTCGTCAGAGTTGACTGCTTGATGCAACGATTAAGAGCTCACCCGTAGGGATATTAGATCGATGGTTTGCATGAGTACATTTACTCCGAGACTACGAGATTTTGTGGCTTACCCTGTCCTTCCACTAAACTCAATTGGATGGTTGAGAATTCACCTGAAGTCCCTCCTTGATCTAACAGCTGGAGGGATTTCGTGACTTCGTGATCCTATCTTGTCTTCAATGTTTCCCAAAGTGGAGAAGTGGTGAAGTGATTTTGTCCGCTACTTGATCCAATGGTCCATATTACTACTTCTTCAGATTTGACGGTTGAGATTTAATGATATAGGAGC
The DNA here is from genome assembly GCA_010110895.2 of Picea sitchensis. Lineage (NCBI taxonomy): Eukaryota > Viridiplantae > Streptophyta > Pinopsida > Pinales > Pinaceae > Picea > Picea sitchensis. Next base: position 107,183 of record SNQJ01S0021971.1, read on the forward strand.
ATCGCTCCACCTCATCAATACGTCATCATTCCAGCACAATCAAGCACATTCAAGGAGGGGAGAGGCGCCAACCCTCTCGTTTTGCCCTCGTTTTTAAATTTCAAATGTAAAAACTAAGTGAAATTAATTGATGCAAGGCTTGGTAGATCCAAATCGATGCCTTTTTGTAGGAAGGAGATAAGTTCGCCTTTAATGGCTGACAGGCTGATGAGATATATATCTGATTCGAACTAGATGGAAATTGAATGCAATTCAATGTAATTAATGAGAGTTAGGTAGCTTGGAGGGAAAGGCTCGAGGAGCTCCTCTTTTGTAAAAGATATTTCTATCATATTTCATAAGGAAGTTAAGAGAGTAAGGAGAGGAGAGGGGAGAGCTAGGAATTAGTTGCAGTCCAAAATCTTGTACACATTATAAATTTCAAACATTTAGATTAATATAAACAAAACTGGTTTTTCCTGCCTATGATTCTGTGTATTGTGTATGCTTTATGAATTTCAACTGTGTATGTTTCTTTTATGTGTGAATGTTGTAGATGTATGTGATAGATTCCATCTGCAGGGATAGATAGAATTTCTCTATCTTTGAATTTGTTGGAATTGTTTCTGGGTTCTTTAGGTTGTGCAAGAAGTGCACAACATAGTATTGAAACTTTGTAACCATCGCAAGGAGTGCACATATGAACTCTTATGAGTCAGAGAAGAACGTTCTAGGAGGGAAAACCAGAGGAATTCATAGACTCAAGCATATCCTCAGAGTTACTAAATTCTCTGGAGGAAATACTGTGCAGAGAAGGCACAGAGGAGAGAACAGAATTGTTGAAGATTCTGTAGAGCTCTACCAGGAGCGCATTGGGCAGGTGCAAGGAGTGCACAAAATAAATCTATTTCGAGTTCACAGAGAAGAGAGGTGTCAAGGAGAAGACACTCATAGATTTTTTGAACACTCTGTCTAATATCTCTGCAAATATGCATAGAGCGGATGTAGGAAATGCATCAGAGAACCTGAAGGAGAACCAGGTTCAGGAGGAAGACCTATGCAAGGAGTGCACCAGGCCAACACTTATACAAGTGTTACAAGAATCCCTTTGAGAGACTTCATCGAGCACAAGGAGTGTGCCAGAGCTAAAGTAGTTTCACTTTACAAGCTCAGGAGGTCGAGCGCAGAGTGTGCCAGAAGGCCATCAGAGAAATATCTAAGGAAGAAGAAGGGTCGAGACCCTTTGGAGTTCTGAGCCAATTCGAAATCTCAGGAGAGATATCACAATGAGTGCGTAAGAGTTAGACTTATTCCAAGTCCTCAATCTTAGGAGTAGGAGAAACAATAGTTATCAGATCAGCTGAAAGGAGGAGATCTGGACCATTGGAATTCACGTCTAGACAGCCAGAAGAGTGTGCAGGAGGAGAACAGATCTCAACCATTAGATCTAATCGCATGGATCAACAAGCATCGGATCTATAGGTAAGTGCATGGGACTTAAACTCTTTTAAGTGAACAGGAGAGCGAAATTGCGAAGTCCTGAAGTCCCGAAGGTAGTGGGACTATCCATCATCAAGGTTGACAGGTGGTAGTAGATCGAAGGGTCTGAGAGGTAAAGCTCTGGAATATCTGCATGGAGTAGAATTTGAAACTCCCGAACTCTGAAGACCGGAGTTGCTCCTAGCCGTTGGTTTTGGGAATGATACGTGGCATAGATCCACAGACTTCAGAGGAAGAACCCTTCAGAGAAAAGGAAAGGAGGAGAACACTCGAAGAGCTGGGAGTCAAAGCAATCTTGGTCGTTCATTCAGATAGGACACATGGTGTTAGATTAGCGCTTCGCTGATTCGCTAATCGGGAAAGCTAGAGGTAGAAGAAGTGAAGAATCATGAAGTCCGAATTCGCGAGGTCATCAGGGTCATCTATTAGAGGGGACACTTGGCAGGAGATCTACTAGTCCGAAGAATCAACACTCTCGAGGTTATGCAGAAAAGTGTTTCAGAAATTCTTGAAACACCTGAGCAGAAATAGTTGAGGGCTATTGATCTGAAGAAGTAACGGGGACCATTTATCCTCGCACCGGTTATATTCATGATTCGGGGTTCGAAGAATTTAGCGGTGGCTGTATTTGAAACAGTTGAAGCCCAGAGTCTGAAGCGCCTAGGAGATTAAGCCCCGGGTCATAGCCCGAGGTCACATAAAAGGAGAGTGTGGATCGTGGATATGGTCCTAGAGAATTCGTCGATTCAGGGATCGGGAAAAAGGGACCAAGTAGCTCACAAAAGCTTCGAAGCACAGAGTCATGAAGGGAGTTGGCCCATGGTCATAATCCATGGTCACATGAAAGGAAGGGGCTTGGCCAGAAGAGCTAGCACCCATTGGCGTTGAGATTTGAACAACATTGAGGAGAGGGCCCGCAAGTTCCATATGAACTGCACCACGAGTAAAAATGGCTTGTGTAAATGGATTTGGGGTCTAGTAGAGTCCCGAAGAGTCGATCTGACTTAGCATGTGAAAATATCCTAGATCAGAAGGTCGAGCAGCCCTTTGGAAGAAAGGGGATTTGTGTCAGAGTGGTATCAGAGCACAATTTTCGTTTGTATATTTCAGGCGAAGGAGAAGCTAGAGATTATCTCAGTTGCAGAGTAAACAACAGGCTTTCCAAGAGTGAATGTAGAAGTTGAAAATAGCTATTGAAGGCCATGAACGTGGTCAGGGAGAAGGCCACCAATAGAGGAACAAAGTTGAGATAGACAAAGATCTCAGGGAGATCAGAGAAAAAATGGAGAAGCTGACAATGAAGATGAAGCAGAAATCAATGGTACACTGGAGGTATGAATGGCCTCTGAGCAAGAAGGTAAAATGGCATGTTCAAAAGTTGTTGGCCAAAAGGCAACAACAAGAGTTGATAAGGTGGTTGAGGGAAATTGAAAACCTCAATGACACAGAAGAGGAGGAGGTTTGCATTTGCAAACCAGAAGTAGGAGAAAAACTCAGTGATGAGGAGAAGAGATCAAGCATAGATATCATAGATTTCCAACTGGGCAATGAGATGAGATTAGTCGATCTCATAGACTTCCAGGAGGGTAGAAGAGAAATCCCATATTTCCAGGTGGGCAAGGGAGAAGAGAGGAGACTGTCTGAAAGTATCATGAACCCAGCTGAGAGTCCATATCAACAAGGAGAGTTGATGGAGGAGGATTAAAAATGTGTTCTGATCATTGGGGGAATTGAGGTATTCTTGCCACATAGCCCAGTTGAGGCCAGAGAATGTGTTGTAGATGCAACAGTAGAAGAAAGATAGCCAGCAGTGACTATCATAGAGGAGGACAAGGAGCATATATTGATGTATTCCCCCATAGAAGAAGAAGAGCATGTAGTTAATATGCCCACTCCATGGGAGATGGAGTTGAATATGCCAGAGGATTGGTTGGAAAATCCAGAACCAGAAGATGGTTTCCATGAGATAGCCATGCCAGGGGAGACATGCTAGCATGAGGAGCAAATGGAGGAAGCTGGAGCTAAACCAACACAAGGAGAACTGGCAGAAGAAAATCTGTTAGAGGAAGAAGCTGAGCAGTAGCTTAGTGATGAGACTGCAGAATCGGAGCCTACAGTAGGATGGCAGGCTAATGCCATAGGATATGAAGGAATCAAGGGATATCAGGTGGATCTACCCATTGAAAAGGAGGAAGTGTAGCAGAGTAGGCTGCAAAACAAGATCCAGCCAACAAAGGAACTCAACAAAGTGATTGAGAAGATAAGGAGGCTGATGTTGAGGTCAGTAGAGGAGGCTAACAACAGGGAGAAGTTGAGCAGAAGGAATCATGCCATAGCAGGAGGGAAGCAGTAGCAACAACAAAGTAGAGGAGCAGGAGGACAGCTCCAAAGGAAAGTTTGGGATCCGGGGGGATTTTAACACTGGGACAGAGGAGCTCATGATTTTTATAGCAGTGGAGTATGATGTAGGAGCATCACTCCACCTCACCAATACATCAACATTCCAGCACAATCAAGCGCATTCAAGGAGGGAAGAGGTGTCAGCCCTCTTGTTTTGCCCTTGTTTTTAAATTTCAAATGTAAAAACTAAATGCAATTAAATGATGCAAGGCTTGGTAGAGCCAAGTTGATGCCTTTGTGTAGGCAGGACATAAGGTTTCCTTTAATGGCTGACAGGCTGATGAGATCTAGATCTAATTCAGACTAGATGGCCATTGAATGTAATTGAATGTAATTAATGAGAGTTAGGTAGCTTGGAGGGAAAGGCTCAAGGAGCCCCTTTTTTGTAAAATATATTTGTATCATATTTCATAAGGAAGTTAAGAGAGTAAGGAGAGGAGAGGGGAGAACTAAGACTCAGTTGCAGTCCAAAAGCTTGTACACATTGTAAATTTCAAACATTCAGATTAACATAAACAGAAGCAGTTTTCCATGCATGTGATTCTGTGTATTATGTATGCTTTATGAATGTCAACTGTGTATGTTTCTTTTATGTGTGAATGTTGTATATGTATGTGATAGATTCCATCTACAAGGATAGATAGAATTTATATATCTTTGAGTTTGCTAGAATTGTTTCTGGGTTCTTTAGGTTGTGCAAGGAGTGCACAATAGAGTATTGAAACTCTGTAGCTAGGGTAAGGAGTGTGCATATTACATATTCTGAGTTAGAGAAGAATGTGCCAGGAGGGCACACTAGAGGAATTCACAGAATCAAGGAGATCCTCAAAGTTATTGAATACACTCGAGGAAATACTTTGCAAAGAAGGCACAGAGGAGAGAACATAATTGCTAAAGATTTTGTAGAGCTCTGCCAGGAGGACATTGGGAAGGTGAAAGGAGTGAAAAAAAGAACTTTGTTTTGAGTTCAGAGAGAAGAGAAGTGTCAAGGAGAAGACACTCATGAATTTGTTGAACACTCAATCTAATAGATCTACAAGTGTGCATAGAGAGGATGCAATAAATGCATCAGAGAACCTGAAGGAGAATCGGGTTCAGGAGGAAGACATGTGCAAGGAGTGCACCAGGCCAACACTTAGACAAGTGTTGCAAGAAGTTGTTTGAGAGACTTTGTCAAGCACAAGGAGTGCACCAGACGTAAAGTAGTTTCACTTTACAAGCTCAGGAGGTCAAGTGTAGAGTGTATCAGGAGGCCATCAGAGAAATGTCTAAGGAAGAGGAAGGGTTGAGACCCTTTAGAGTTCTGAGCCAGCTTGAAATCTCAGGAGAGATAGCACAAGGAGTGCGTAAGAGTCATAATTATTCCAAGTCCTGAAGCTCAGGAGGAGGAGCAACAGTATCCACCAGATCAGCTGCAAGGAGGAGATCTAGACCGTTGGAATTCATGTCTAGACACCCAGAAGAGCACGCAGGAGGAGAACATATCTTAGTTGTTAGATATGAGTGTGTGGATCAATAAGCGTTGGATATAGAGGTAAGTGCACGGGACTTAAACTCTTTTAAGTGCATAGGAGAGTGGACTTGCAAAGTCCTGAAGTCCTGAAGGCAGTGGCACCATCCATCGTCAAGGTTGACAAGTGGCAGCAAATCGAAGGGTCCGGGAGGTAAATCTCTGGAAGATTTGCATTGAGTAGAAGTTGAAGCTCCTGAACTCCGAAGAGTGGAGTTGATCCTATCCATGGGTGTTGGGAAGGATACGTGGCAGAGATCCATAGAATTTGGAGAAAGAACCCTTCGGACAAAAGGCAAGGAGGAGAACACCCGAAGAGCTGGGAGCCGAAGCAATCCTGGTCATCCATTGAGATAGGACACGTGGCGTTAGATCAACTCTTTGTTGATTTGATAATTGGTAAAGCCAGAGGTTGAACAAGTGAAGACTCAAGAAGTCTGAAGTTGCAAGGTCATCAGGGTTGTCCATGAGAGGGGACACTTGGCAGGAGATCTACTAGTCTGGAGACTCAGCACTCTAAAGGTTCTGTAGAGAATTGTTTTGGAAATTTTCAAAACACCGGAGCCAGAATAGTTGAGGGTCATTGATCTAAAGAAGTAGCGGGGACCATTGATCCTCGCACCGGTTATATTCATGATTCATGGTTCGGAGAAGACGTCTGTGGCTGTAGTTGAAACAAACAAAGCCTAGAGTCCAAAGAACCTAGGAGATTAAGCCCTGGGTCATAGCCCGAGGTCACATAAAAGGAGAGTGTGGACCATGGATCTGGCCCTAGAGAATTCGTTGATTCGGGGATCGGGAAAAAGGAAGCAAGAAGCTCAAAAAATCTCTGAAGAATGGATTCGTGAAGGTATATGGCCCATGGTCATAGTTTGTGGTCATGTGAAAGGAAGGGGCTTATCCAGAAGAGCTAGCGTCCATTGACGTTGAGATTTGAACAGCACTGAGGAGAGGGACCGTGGGTGCCATACGACCTGTGCCATGGGTAAAGAAGGCCTGTGTAAATGGATTTGGGGTCTAGCAGAGGCCTGAATATTCGATATGAATCAATGTGTAGAAGGATCCTAGACCGGGAGGTCAAGCAGCCCTTTGGAGGGAAGGGGGTTTTGTATCATTTAATATTTCCCAACCTATGACTTCACCTAGATCTAACGATCTTGAATTGTCCCTAATTGATAATGAACTGCTCATGTAACTCAATTCTCTACAAGGTATTCTTATATGTAGGCTCTGGCTTCTGTGCGATATGATGGTCTAGGATTGTCCCAAAAACTACATCAACGGACAACATTATTCCTTCATTATTTTGGAGTTTGCTGTGGGGATTTCAATCCCAATAGCACTTCTATAATGCACTCTCCCTTCTAATTTTTCCTTCATCCTTTCCATGCTCTGATTCTATGTGTGTATTCTTTGTATAATCTCTTTGCTATATCTCCCGAGATTTAGGAACATAGGATCATTTGTTGATCCTATCGTGATCAACGGTTATAATGAATTGATTCTACCCCAAGGTGATCTTCCTTTTTCTCTAATTATTGTACATGTTTAACTCATGTTGCCATCATTGACAACACATATTAAATAATTCCAACACTTCAGACATATCATTGAGTTTGTCTCACCCCACATTGATGAGTGGATGGACGAGCTTCATGGAGAGGAATATTACTTGGCGATTTATCTTCAATTGGGATATCACCAGAGAAGGATACCCACATGAGAACTCTTAGATGTTACCTTGAGTCCTTGGTCATACAATTGGGGTTGACCAACACACCTAAAATTTTCCAATCATCCAGGCAGTGGCAGTGGAAACTAGTGTTATTTTTTGATGTCAAAAGTATATTCGGCAGGACATGGTGAGTTCACATGATTCAAATGAGTGATGAATTTAGGATTATATCCATGTCATATTTCTTTCATTTAGGATATGTGGTCATATCACAGGAGGAGATCGAGATGGTAGTGGATCAATTCACAAATATTTCAGCTGACATAGCGGTGGATGGCATTATCCACTATAGAGGTCGCACACATGTAGTTCCTAAGCCCATGTTTAGGGAAACGATCATGAGGGCTATGTTTGATTCACATTTGGCAGGGAATTTTGGGTACTCATATGATTATGAGGAACCATAGGTGACAGGGATACTTTCAAGAAAGGTATTCAGATTCCAAAGATTACTTGAGTACATTGTTGGTGATCAAGGTAGCATATTTTTTGGTTCAGTTTGCAGGAGAAAAACAAAGTTACGGTTACAGAGTTGATTCCTATTTCATGGCTCCCATAATATGTTGTCATACCAGAGAATTGGCTCATTTTGAATCTGATGGTTACCAGTATGACACGGCAGTAGACAGCAGGTATTTGGAGTAGTGGACTTCCAATTTGGTGGTAGGATTCATGGATTCATCTGGGTGATAAATTGATTCAGATGATGTTGAGAGACATAGCTATGATAGTGAGTGGTCTAGTTTATTTTTTGGACGTCAGTAGAGAGGAGGTCGATATTTACTCTATATGGTAGGATGGGCTTGAGGCCAGCCATGGATTTGCATAGTTATACTTCACCGAGACACCTTTTTAGGGGAGGATTCATGATAGTAGTTCTAGTCCCTTCAGGGAGTCCAACTTGGGTTACAAAAGAGGAGGATGCAGACTGGGCACATTGGATCGATAGTGATGATAAGAGTGGTGTAGCATCAGCATGCTGGAACCTTTCCGGGAATAGTTTGGGACCCTGGGATTACATGGTTTGAAAGTTCAACTACTATTATAGATGTGAGTGTCAGTTTTGAATTTCCAGAGTTTACTTTTTGGAGGCTTAGGAGTGGATGTGATCCTTTGAGGAATTATATCTTGTGGATGTAGACTCAAAACGATGGTCAGAAAACTATGATCAGAGTGGCAGAGTATCAGCGTGGTGTTTCCTTTCTGAGGATAGCTTGGGACTCGAGGATTTCAATAGGAGAAAATGCGGCAATTGACATGAAGGTGAGAGCCAATTTTTTCCTTCATGATATTGGTTCCCTAGCAAAGAAATTCCATGATGGTTTGATGCAAGAGAATCATTGGTAAGCATGTGGAGTAGGACTAGCGCATGGGAATCTTTCCAGAATCTCAATGCTAGCAGTTACGGTAGATATTTTTTAGCACGCCTTAACTCAGCGCAAGAAAACTATTTTGAGACACGCCTAAATGATCGCGAGCGAAGTGGGAGTTTCCACTCCTTCTCTAGACTATGACTACACTAGAATAGTTGTCAGGATAGGTTTTGATGTAGACAAGTATCCAAGGGGAACCCTAAGAGCCCTCTGAGATAAATAGAGGTTTTATACACCCAAATGAGGCTAGCTGCAAGTTAGTAGGAGATTTATGAGTTTTTAGTTTTTGTTTTTTATTTCAGTTGTAACCATTTTCACTTTGAATATAACAGAGGAAAATTGACCCAATGCATGGTGTGGACATTGTTCGCAATTATCTATTATTGTATTTCCATGACTGAATGAATGAATTTCGTTATGAATAGATGGAACTGTGAATGTTAGGATAAGTTTCAATTGTTTCTATTCTATCGAGTGGTGAAAGGTGTGCACACAGAATACAAGGAGTGGTTTATTGGGATCTGTTTAGGTTTCGAAGCTCAGAAGAGATAGCGCAAAACTTTCCCTTTTCAAAGAGTGAAAAGAGATTGGTGCAAGGCGTGCACAGTCGTTCGCAAGAATTCAAACCTTGCATAAAGATCTGGTGCAAGGAGTGCACAGATCCAAGATTCGAATAAGTGTTGAAGGGACTTTGCAAGAAGTCGAAGAACCAGAAAAGGAGAATACCAGGAGGGTGAGAGGAACTTCTCTTCGACAAATCCTTTGAATCTGAGTTATCGAAATCCCTGAAACTCAAGGAGTGCGTGAAAAGCTGAAGTCTTCATGAGACCAAGCTCAGAAGGGATAACACTTTTCATAAGTGTGGATGAGATCCAAGAAATGGACTCGCAGTGAGAAAAAAAGGTTGAATCCTTTGACTCCTTCAAAAATATTCTAAGTCTAAAGAAAATGTAAGCTCAGGGGGGAATATCTGGACTGTTTGATCAACATCCAGACAATGAGGACAAAGCACAGAAGAGGAAATATCTCAGCCATTCGGTCTGAGCGCAAAATAATCATAGCCGCCTAATCAGGGAAAGGTGCACTAACGATAAGCTTTGAAAGTACACAGGAGGAGAGGGGTTACGAAATTCTGAAATCATCGGAGCCATATATTTTCAAGGAGGACACATGGTGAGAGATCATTGTTTTGTTGATTCACATTTCGGGATAAACAAAGGTGAAGGTAGTGAGAACTCGCAAGGCCCGATTTCACGATTTGTTCGCAGTCATTGATCGAAGGAAGATCGTGGACCATAGATCTGGTTTTGTCAGGAGTTCGCAACTCGGGAAATCAGAAGTAAGAGTTTTGGGAACTCATGAAATCCAATTTCATGACTTGATCTCAGTCGTCGATCGAAGGAGAGAACGTGGACCGTTGATTTTCTGGGGAAGTCCCAAGTTCCAAAATCATCGGGACCGTCCATTGAAAGGGACGTCTGGCAAACGATCAACATTTCGCTGACTTGCACATTAGAGAAGTCAAAGGGCATAATTATAGGAATTTGTGAGGCCAAGTTTGTGACTTGATAGTGGCCGTCAGATCCAGAGGAGCGCAAGCCAGTGATTTGGCGCTCTGAAATATCAACATTTTGGGGGTCGGGAGTGAGTGTGATTTGATCTGATCCGTCGGATTGAGGGAGGATCTGGGTTGTCAGATCTGAAGCATCGGGAGTTTAGACCTAGAGAGAATGAAGGTGAATCACATCGGGATTTCCCTATATGTGAAATCACAATGCGCTCGGAATATTGGCCCACGGTCATAGCGAAAGGTCACATCGGTGAAGGAGAATAGAGGGGATAGCATGTGCTAGGCCCCACGTTGAGATTTCAGGAGTCAAAGAATCAGGGATGACTCATACGTAAACACCTGACATGAGAAATCTCTACGCGCCTTTGGTTAGGTGAGTGGTCACAGTCGTGGTCACATAATGGAAGAAGTTTAGCCAGAGAAGAGCTAGTGCCCGATTCGTGTGGAAGTTGAACAGGGATCAAGACTAAACCACAGGTCTCATACAACCTGCGTATCTAGATAAAGGACCTGTGTAAGTGGGTTTGGGTCTAGCAGAGACCCAAAGAGTCGATCTGACTCAGTTTCTTGATCGATCCTAGACCGGGAGGTCGCACAACCCTTAGGAGAGAAGGGGGGTATGCATCACGTGGTATCAAAGCAGATTTTCATCTATGGATTTCAAGTGAAGGAGAAAAAAAGAACTCAAAGTTGTACTCTGTGTGTAAGACACAGTCAACACAATGCCACCTAGGAGACGAAGGTAGCCACCTTTAGCCAATCATGTTGTAGAAAGGGAGATGCAAGAAATTCATGAAATATTGGAGGCGATGGAGGCAATGCAAAGACGATCACTTGATGTTGGAGACATCAGCGATGCAGAGAGTGAAGCAGTAGAAGTCGAAGAAGATGTAGTAGAGGAGGTCACTGAAGAATGATTGTTGAGAGAAGTTGTTTTATTGGGAGACAGAGCCAAGATAGAGGTCCCAATGTATGAAGGCAATTTAGATGTTGAAGAGTTGTTAGATTGGATAAGATCCATGGAAAAACATTTTGACTATGAAGATGTCGATGAAGAGAGAAAGGTGAAACAGGTTGTCACCAGGGGATGACATTTAAGGAGTAAACAGAGGATTTCTATAGGTTGAACATCAGAACTGGACAAAGGGAGAGAGATGAAGAAAAAGTTTCCAGATACATAAATGGCCCGAGATATGAAATCCAAGATGATCTCAGCATGATGTCAGTAAGGATGGTGGAGGATGCTTATCATTTTATGTTGAAATCAGAGGAGAAGTTGGCCAGAAAATAAAGCCAACGAGGAAGAGGAAAAATCCCAGCCCCAAACAAATGCAAGGGAGTTACCCATGACAAGACACATAAGTCTAAGGACGAGGTTGAGAAACCACACAGTCAATTGAAAAGAGGAGGGAGTTCCCGAGGAAGACAGTATGGTAGAAGAAGTTCTTCTAGAGGAAGAGAAAGAAGAGGAGGACGAGAAGTAAGATGCTATGCCTGTGGAAAGACAGGGAACATGTCTTGGGAATGTCTCGATAAAAATAAAGAAGGAGGAGGTGAAGCTCACATTTCAGAAGAACAAAGAAGAGATGTT
>SNQJ01S0021971.1:118890-156167 GCA_010110895.2 Picea sitchensis
AATGGTTACTAAACAATGCTTGGTTGAATTTAAGATAGGAGGATATAGAGATGAAATTCTATGTGATGTAATTCCCATGGATGTATGCCATATTTTTTTTGGAAGACCATGGAAGTTTGAGAGGAATGTCATTCATGATGGGAGGAAGAATAGATACACCTTGGAGAAGAATGGTAGAGAACACATGTTGTTGCCAATAGAGGAGAAGAAATTGAAAGAGGAAGCCAGCACAAGCATACTTCTCATGAGTGGGAAGGAAGTCCTGAAAAAAGTCAAGGAAGAATAGGAAACCTAGAGTTATCCTTACAAGTACTTCAATGGATTATTTTCCTCAAGAAGTTTAGGAACTGTTGGATAATTTTGTTGACATAGTGGTGGATGAGCTTCCTAACTCATTGCCACCGATCAGAATTATCAGCCACCATATTGAATTGATACTAGTAGCAAGTCTTCCAAACAAAGTAGCATACATATTGACACCTCGAGAGAATGAGGAAGTGAAGAACCAAGTCCAAGAACGATTAGACAAGGGTTTGGTCAGAGAGAGCTTGAGTCCATGCGCAGTACCAACTGTGTTGAGTCCAAAGAAGGATAAAGGATGGAGAATGTGTATAGACTCAAGAGCCATTAACAAGATCACCATCAGGTATAGATTTCCTTTACCAAGAATGGATGATTTAATGGACTGTTTAAGTGGAGCAAATTTCTTTTCTAAGATAGATTTGAAAACTAGATATCACCATATTAGAATGAGGGAAGGTGATGAGTTGAAGATAGCCTTTAAGACAAATAAAGGGTTGTATGAGTGGCTTGTTATGACATTTGGCTTAACAAATTCCTTGAGTACTTTTATGAGGATGATGAATGAAATACTGAAATATTTCATTGGCAAGTTTGTGGTTGTATATCTGGATGATATACTAATATTTAGCAGGACTAAAGAGGAGCATTTGAGGCACCTGACATTAGTGATGAGGAGACTACATCAGGAGAAGTTGTTGATAAATATAAAGAAGTCCTCTTTTATGAAGACAAAACTCATTTACTTGGGTTTTGTGATCTCTTCAAATGACTGAAGATGGATCCAGAGAAGGTGAAAGAAATCAAAGAATAGTTGTCACCGAGGAGCATGTTTGAGGTAAGGAGCTTCCATGGACTAGAAAGTTTCTATAGGAATTTCATCAGAGACTTCAATGGAATTTGTGCACCAATTATGAACACAGTGAAGAAGAAGCACAAGTGTTTTAAATGGACAGAGGAAGCCGAGAGGAGCGTCAATATACTGAAGGAGAAAATAACAGAACGACCAATTCTGGTCTTGTCAAATTTTGAAAAGACATTTCAGGTGAGATGTGATGCAAGTAGAGTTGCAATTGGATCAATTTTGAGCCAGGATAATAGACTTGTTTCCTATTTTAGTGAGAAGCTAAATGAGACCAAGAGAAAATTTTCATGTATGATAAGGAGTTTTATGCCATAATTCAAGCCTTGAAGAAGTGGAGACACTACCTTGTCCCACGGGAATTTTTCTTATATATCGATAACCAGGGTTTACAATTCATAACCAGACAAGAAAAATTGAATTAAAGGCATGCAAAGTGGGTTGAGTTTATGAAGAATTTTACTTTTGTCATAAAACATATTGTTGGGAATGCTAACAAGGTTGTTGATGCATTAAGTTGGAGATGTTTGAATCTGCATGAATTTCAGGTGAAGACCTTGGGGTTTGAACACCTTAAGGACATGTATTGTGATGATATAGATTTCAAGGAAGCATATGAAGCATGTGAAAATCCTGTGCTGAGAGACAGAAGATAGTGGACAGAGTATATGATTCAAGAGGGATTGTTGTTCAAGGGAAATTAGTTGTGCATTCCAAAATGCTCACTGAGGGATAACCTTTTGAAAGAAAATCATAGTGGATGATTGGTTGGACACTTCGGCCATGAAAAAACATTTGCATAGTTGAGAAGTTCATACTATTGGCCAGGTATAAGAAAAGAAGTGATAAAATTCATGAACATATGTAGAATCTGCCAACATGCAAAAGGTAAAAGATAGAACATTGGATTGTATCAATCATTGCCCATACCAGAGAGGTCTTGGGATGCAATAAGCATGGATTTTGTGTTGGGACTTCCAAGAACACAAAGAGGATGTGATTCCATATTTTTGGTGGTGGATAGATTTTAAAATATGGCACACTTTATGCCATGCCAGAAGACCAGTGATGCAACACATGTGGCGAATCTGTTCTTTAAGGAAGTTGTGAGACTTCACGGCCTACCCAGAAGAATTGTCTCGGACAGAGACACAAAATTTGTTGGTGACTTTTGGAGAACATTGTGGAATAAGCTAGGGACATATTTGTCCTTTATCTCATCTTATCACCCTCAAACAGATGGACAGACTAAGGTGGTAAACAGAAGTTTGGGAAACCTATTGAGGAGTCTGGTTACTGAGCACCATAATCAGTGGAATCAGATTTTTCCACAAGCAGAATTTGCATACAACGACTCACCAAACAGGAGCACTGGAAAGAGCTCATTCCAAATATTGTATGGAATGCAACCCAGGGGAGTGTCTGAGTTGAGAGAGTTGGAACATATTGAGATCAGGAGTGTTGGAGCAGAAGATTTTGTTGTAGAAAGGCAGAAGCTCCATAGCCAGATCAGAGGACAGTTGTAGAGTTCTAACCAGGAGTACAAGCACAGAGTTGATCAACATCACATAGAACTTCAATTTGAAGTGGGACATCAGTTTCTGGCACATCTCAAGAAAGAAACGTTCCCTAGGGGAACATATAACAAGTTAAAGATGAAGAAGATAGGACCATGTAATATCTTGAGGAAGTTTGATGAAAACACTTATGAGATTGAGTTGTCAGATGATGTGGGAATATCGCCCATATTCAATGTTTTAGACCTGTATCCTTACAGGAAATATGACACAGAGGGATCAGAGGATCAAGAGAAGGTCCAATGGTAGAAACAAATGCCTATAGAAGAAAAACTACAGATGGAGAAGATTGTTGATCAGAGGATTGGAAAGAAGACCCAAAGGAAGACCCATTTTGAATATCTGGTCAAGTGGAAGGGACACCCAATAGAAGAATTCAGTTGGGAAAATGAAGCTACTATCCAGAAGCTTGGAAATTTGGTACAGGAGCTCATGGATAGGAGTCCATGAATTTTTTTCAAGGGGAGTATGATAAAGGAGCATCATTGGCAAGAACATGGAGTAGGACCAGCGCATGGGAATCTTTCCATAATCTCAACGTTGGAAGTTACGGTAGATATTTTGGAGGCACACCTTAACTCAGCGACGGAAAAATATTTTGAGGCACGCCTAAATGATTGCGAGCGAAGTGGGAGTTTCCACTCCTACTCTGGACTGTGACTGCACTAGAATAGTCGTCAGGATAGGTTTTGATTTAGACAAGTAACCAGGGGGAACCCTAAGATCATTCTTAGATAAATAGAGGTTTTGTACGCCCAAATGAGGCTACCTGCAAGTTAGTAGGATATTTCTGAGTTTTCAGTTTTAGTTTTTGATTTCAATTGTAGCCATTTTCACTTTGAATATAACAGAGGAAAATTGACCCAATGCATGGTGTGGACATTGTTCGCAATTCTCTTTTATTTTGTTTTCATGAATGAATGAATGAATTAATTTCGTTATGAATAGATGGAACTGTGAATGTTAGGATAAGTTTCAATTGTTTCTCTTCTGTCGAGTGGTGCAAGGTGTGCACACAAAATGCAAGGAGTACGTTGTCAGGATTTGTTTAGGTTCCGAAGCTCAGAAGAGATAGCACAAAACTTTCCCTTTGCAAAGAGTGCAAAGAGGTTGGTGCAAGGTGTTCACAATCGTCCACAAGAATTCAAACCTTGCGTAAATATCTGGTGCAAGGAGTGCACAGATCTGAGATTCGACTAATTGTCGAAGGGACTTTGAAAGAAGTCAAAGAACCATAAAAGGATAACGCCAGGAGGGCGAGAGTAATTTCTCTTCGAGAAATCCTTCGGATCTAAGTTATCAAAATCCCTGAAATGCAAGGAGTGTGTGGGAAGCCAAAGTCTTCACGAGACCAAGATTAGAAGGGATAATGCTTTTCATAAGTGTGGATGAGATCTAAGAAATGGACTCGCGGTCAGAAAAAAAGGTTGAAGCCTTTGAATCCTTCAAAAATCTTCTAAGTCTAAAGAAAGCGTAAGCTCAAGGGTAAATATATGGACCGTTCAATCAGCGTCTAGACAATGAGGAGAAAGCACAGAAGAGGAAAGATCTCAATCGTTTGGTCTGAGTGCAAAAGAATCATAGCCGCCCGATCAGGGAAAGGTTCACTAACGATAAGATTTGAAAGTACACAGGAGGAGCGGGGTTATGAAATTCTGAAATCATCGAAGTCGTCTATTGTCAAGGAGGACATGTGGCGAGAGATCAGCGTTTCACTAATTCACAGTTCAAGATAGCCAGAGGTGAAGGTAGTGAGAACTCGCAAGCCCCGATTTCGAGATTTGATCGCATCCATCAATCGAAGGAAGATCGTGGACCGTAGATATGGTTTTGTCAGGATTTTGCAAAATGGGAATTAGGAAGTAAGAGTTCTGGGAACTCACGAAATCCGAGTTCACAACTTGATCACAGTCGTCGATCAAAGGAGAGAATGTGGACCGTTGATTGTTCAGGGAAGTCCCAAGTTCCGAAATCATCGGGACCATCCATCGGAAGGGTTGTGTGGCCAATGATCAGTGTTTCACTGACTTTCACATTAGATAAGTCAAAGGGAATAATTCTAGGAATTCACGAGGCCCGAGTTCGCAACTTGATAGTGGTAGTCAAATCCAGAGGAGTGTGAGCCATTGATTTGGTGCTCCAAGATATCGACATTTCGGGGGTTGGGAGTGAGCACGATTTTATTTGAGTCATTGGATCGAGGGAGGATCTAGGCTGTCAGATCTGAAGCATCGGGAGTTTGGACCTCGGTAGAATGGAGGTGAATCACATCAGGAGTTCTCGATACGTGAAATTGTGGCGCGCTCGGAAGATTCGCCCATGGTCATAGCGAAGGGTCACATCAGTGAAGGAGAATAGAGGGGCTAGCACACGCTAGTCCGCATGTCAAGATTTCGGGAGTCATAGAATCGGGGTTGGATCATACGCAAACAACTAACACACAAAATTGCAAAGTGCCTTTAGTTAGGCGAGTGATCATAGTCGTGGTCACGTAATGGAAGGTGTTGGCGACGAAAGTCACTCCTGGATTGCTTGCAGAAGCAGAGCCCGACGCCCATCAGTTTTTATGTCACGGTTTAATAAATGGGGTGATCAAATGGTTAAATACTCAAGAAGATAAAACTTTGACTCAGGAGATCGGGCCTGGTATGTATTCAACAAGGGAGGTCTTGATCCAACTTCTGTCAGTAAATGGATTAAAGGATGACAGAGGGAAGACTTATGAGAAGGGCGAGAAATACTGCCTCGAGCGACAAGTCGTCGGAAGCTTGAGGATGAAAAACTCAGAAGCCAAGATCCTCTTGGTCCAGAGATTCAACGAGCTGAAGGGTGACTCGACTGGATCCTCCAATTCCAAGCCATTCCAGCGCTGAGAAAACACAAGAACTGATTAGAAACGCTGCGACTGTTGCAGTGATCCAACCTACATCATCCTACAACAGCGCAACTCAACTGGATCCTCCAATTCCGAGTTTTTCTAACACAGTAAACAAAGAGATGGAAAAAGAGGCTGACATCCATAAAGTAAGAAGTCTCAAATGCCTTATACATTAACCAGAGTGACCAACGCTTCATCAAAACTTTACAATCAGGAGCTTTGCTCAACCATCGATCCCTTACCAAAATACAAATACTGAGTCTATATACTCAGAAAATCCACCTAACAGCGGCGTGCTCAGTCACCCACATCTTGGTGTCCTTTCGGCCGAATTCAGACGAGTATTCTTTGTCAAACGCCACCTTAATTGTGCATGGCTCTGGCAGGAAGAGTAGTTGAGCCATTAAGTGTCGGGTTAGTGTGTGCAGACTTCCTCTGGCTGGTCAAAGGCTCAGCATGGCTTCTTTAGAAAATTGGGTATACAGGACCCTCTCGAGCAGACCGCTTGCTAGATTATCCATACTTTGCACTTAATGCCTAAGGAGAGGTTTCAACCACCTCTGTTCAGCTTCATTTAATTCTTTAGTGAGGACCAGGATCGAAGTCGGATTGAACTGGTCTTGGAGGACATGGTATTCCCTTCTGTGGAAAAACCCAACGCTTTGGCACCTTTGCATAACTCTCTTCCTTTCTCAAGTGACCGCAGGCCCCACTTTCGGTGCTTTCGGTGCTATAGGGGTTCAGGGTTTCAGAATATACAACGACATAAAACCTTCACCCCATGAACTCGCGACTGCCGAAAAAACCGACGTGACTACATCTCGTGCCATGCGTCCCTCGGATGGACAGTTGTTACTCTTCCCTGCATACAATATGAGCGCCATCCATTGTGTTATCTTCGGCGCACCTTTCTATCCGTGATTTCCCGCCACCCGTTGATATGCTCATATGGATGGATCCAGATCGTTGACACTATAATTTTGCCCGCTCGCTTGATTTTAAGTCCTAAAAGGACTTCTTTTGTTCGTTGTGCTTGGGTGCTCCTCGTGCAACTTGCAGACCCGAATACTCTTGTGCCTAGGACAAGAAATGTCGCTAACATTAGGCTCCATGGGGGATAGATTCATCCCTGTGATGCTCTAAGAACTCATTTTGCAGTTCCAGTGCCTTGTTGTTGGGCTATGGAGTCAAGCTCAAAACACCCCCTGCTGAAAATACAGGTCGAAAAGTAAAAGCAACAAAATAAAAATACATGCTCAAAGGAGCTTATTTATATACAATCCTAAACTAATAAAACACTTTACATGGGGCTAGGTGAAAGAAGACTTCCACCATAGCCAATCAAGCAACTTCTTGAAGGGAAGCTCTTTCTTTCTGTCGATGATCGCCAGCAGATTGTGTAACCATGAAAGCAGAACGGCTACACTCTTCAACTTCTTCTCACAGGGTGAAGTTGATATGGAATAGGGTGGCTCCAAGGCATAAAGGACATGCCACTCCATGTATTCGCCGACAGGGTCATAGAATGAGTGGCGAATTTCAGAAAATTGGTGACAGGCAGCCTCCTCTGCTACAGAGTTTCTCACATGTGGTTGAATATATTTGATAAGCACAGGTGACTAGACAACTGACGTAGGCTCACTGATCTCAGGCGGTAGCTGCTCACTGACTGGCTCTGGAATGAAATATGTGCTCAGTTGTTCCTCTGGTTCCTTTTCCTCTTCTTCTTGGCTCTCCCCCGAGTCAAATTCATATTCATCATAAACAGCCTCCCCGGGTAAATTTTGATCTTCCTCGTACTGCTTAGTGTCTCCTGAAAGACTGAGATGGATGATTTCCTCGTGATGATTTTTCTTAGTGAGCAGAGGACAAGGTTCTACGACCTACTCTTGGAAATCCAGCATATCGAGCTCAGACTCTGATTCGTAACTGTCATAGGTGGTCTGGCTGCTCTGATAAGCAAAAGGTAATGTGGGGTTCTGTTTCTCCTCTTCCAGATAATCATCAAAGTTGGGGGGGGAAAGAGCTTCTCCAACTTGCAGAAATGGAACTATCCCCTGCTCCTCTGTTTCGACCCCAAATGTAAACACATCATGGAAAATCTTGTGAAGGAAAAGAGAAAAATCCTCTTCCACAACTACCTCTTCATCGTTTTGATCTGAGACAGCAAGCTCATCGGGGGAAGATGCTGACGCATCCCATAAATCTTCAATAATCTCTTCAAAAGAGTTGCTCAAATCATCTTCCTTGAAGACTGGAAAATTCTCTCTGTTGCCTTCAGATTCCAACCTTGCATGTTGGGAAGTGAGAGATTTCGCATGTTCTATCAGTTCACTCAGAGCATATTCTTCCCCCAGTCTTCTATCCTTACAGCCCCCATCATCACAGCCTTCATCAGACATAATCATATCTGGAAGGATTTCTTCTTCTTGGCTCTCCCATGGGTCAAATTCATAATGACCATAAACAGGACCCATGGGAAAGATTTTTTCATAATCACCCTCAGTAGAGATGCTAAGGGCCTCTGCTTCAAAGGATGGGAAATCCTCAGCACATTGTTCAGCTTCCCACCTGTCAAGTCTAGCAGTGATAGATTTTACCAGCTCCATAACTTCGCCCGAAACAGACGAATGGGGAGGAGAAATGACTGCATTCCGATCCAGGTCATTAGGATCATCCTCATAGCCTACATAAGAGACGGCTCTATCTTGTATACATTTGTTGTAGTATCCCTCACAACAGCTATGAAAAATCAACTCAGAGGGATAAAGCTCCTGACAATAGGCAGTGAAGGCTGCATGGAATTCACTGAGTGAAGAAATGCTAGCAGGGGGTAAAGAATGATACCATTTACGCGCATCCCCTGCTAACGAGAAAATGAACATCTTCAGTAATACATCCTCATGATGTATCTCCCACTGACGCATGAGTTCATGAAACTCGCTGAGGTGTTGAGCAGGGTTGTCCCCTTCACATTTTCCAAATCTGGGCAAATAATCGCCCCATTCATTCGAAGAGGGGACAACATTAGGAAAACCGAGAATAGCATAAAAATCAAAAGGAGCAAACCTGCGAGCCAAGATCTTCTCCATCCGAACCAGTGGAGTCACTAGGTGAAAGATGCGCAGCTTCAAATATCCCTGGTCCTTGTTCACCATCAAAGGCCAAATCTTAATGTTTTCATTACCCCAGGAAGCTTCTCAGACTGAGAAAGAAGCTGCTGAAAACTTCTCGAGAAATCTCCTTAGGGTCAGCTTTCAGGTGTGCTAACAATAGCCACAACTAAAACAGTGATGTGGAAACCCTGGAGTCGCCACAGTGGAGTCACCAGGTGCACAGTAGTAATCTTTAAGGGCTCTGATGTCTAATGCACCTTCAGAATCAGAGGCTCAATGTCATTTTTCCCAGGGAAAATCTTCAATTTCGTCCCCGACAACAGCGCCAGAAATGTTGGCGACGAAAGTCACTCCTGGATTTCTTGCAGGAGCAGAGCCTGACGCACATCAGTTTTTATGTCACGGTTTAATAAATGGGGTGATCAAATGGGTAAAGACTCAAGAAGATAAAACTTTGACTCAGGAGACCGGGACTGGTATGTATGCAGCAAGGGAGATCTTGATCCAACTTCTGTCAGTAAATGGATTAAAGGGTGATAGAGGGAAGACTTGTGAGAAGGGTGAGCAAGACTGCCTCGGGCGACAAGTCGTCGGAATCTTGAGGATGAAAAACTCAGAAGCCAAGATCCTCTTGGTCCGGAGCTTCAAGGAGCTGAAGGGTGACTCGACTGGATCCTCCAATTCCAAGTCATTCCAACGCTGAGAAAACACAAGAACTGATTAGAAATGCTGCGACTATTGCAGTGATCCAACCTACATCATCCTACAACAGCGCAACTCGATTGGATCCTCCAATTCCGATTTGTTCTAACATAGTAAACAAAGAGATGGAAAAAGAGGCTGACATCCATAAAGTAAGAAGTCTCAAATGTCTTATACATTAACTAGAGCGACCAGCGCTTCATCAAAACTTTACAATCAGGAGCTTTGCTCAACCATCGATCCCTTACCAAAATACAAAGACTGATTCTATATACTCAGAAAATCCACCTAACAGTGGTGTGCTCAGTCACCCACGGCTTGGTGTCCTTTCGGTCGAATTCAGATGAGTATTCTTTGTCAGACGCCACCTTAACCACGCATGGCTCCGGTAGGAAGAGTAGTTGAGCCATTAAGTGTCGGGTTAGCGTGTGCAGACTTCCTCTGGCTGGTCGAAGGCTCGGCATGGCTTCTTTAGAAAATTGGGTATATAGGACCCTCTCGAGAAGACCTCTTGCCAGATTATCCATACTTTGCACTTAATGCCTGAGGAGAGGTTTCAACCACCTCTATTCAGCTTCATTTAATTCTTTAATGAGGACCAGGATCGAAGTCGGGTTGAACTGGTCTTGGAGGATGCGGTATTCCCTTCTGTGGAAAAACTCGATGCTTTAATTTCATAGTAAATTTGGACCATTCATTATAAGGTCCCAGATCTGACAATAGAAGTTATGTTAGGGTTTTTTCCCTAGAAGGAAACCCTATTTTATGATGGAATTTTATTATGGTTGTGTATCATTGTAAATATTGTATTCTGAGAGAGGATATTGTGAGAGAAAGAAGAGGAAGTTACAGCGGGCATGTTGTAGGTTGTATCCCTTCATTTTGATGGATGATAAAAAGGAAGGACCTGGAAATTTCTCTGGTGGACGTAGCCCACACTGGGTGAACCATGTATATATGTCTCTCTATTTTATTGTCTATCTTATGTGTTTTATTTCCACATTTTTTTTATTTTATTTCTTCGCGATCCTATTTTTATAACAACTGGTATCAGAGAAAAAGGTAACTCGCAGGAAAAGAGGGTTCATGGTTCGAGTGGGAGCAATGGTGGAAGATGGAAAGTTTAGGGTCGAGAAATTTAACGGTCAAAAATACTAGTTATGGAAGATGTAGATGGAATATTATTTATATCATAAGGATATATTCCTACCATTGGACAGAATAGAAAAGAATTCGACGGCCATGAAGGACGAAGAATGGGAGGTTCTTGACAGAAAGGCACTATGAACGATATGGTTGAGTCTAGAAGAGTTTGTGGCCTTCAATATTTTGAAAGAAAATACAATGAAGGATCTAATGGATGCATTGGATAAAATATATGAAAAACCCTCGGTGTCCAATAAGGTATTTCTAATGAAGCAATTATTTAATATGAAGATGTCAGAAGGCGGGTCTGTTGCAGATCATTTAAATGAATTTAATATGGCTACTAATCAAATAAGTTATGTACAAGTGGACTTTGATGATGAGGTCAGGGCTCTTCTAATCGTGTGCTCATTGCCAAAAAGCTGGAATGACTTGGTCATGGCTCTAAGTAACTCTATCTCTAGTTCAAACACTCTAAAATTTTATGATGTTGTTGGTGTTATCCTTAGCGAGGAAATGCGACGAAAAAGCATAGGTGAGACATCAGGTAATGTGTTAAACATGGAAAACAGGGGAAGACAAAAGGATAGAGGAAAGGGATTAGGGAACCGTGGGAATTCTAAGAAGGGCAGATCCAAATCCAAACTGGGAAAGATAGAGTGCTGGAATTATGGGAAGAAAGACTGCAGAGCTCCAAAGAAACAAAGAGATGGACAGCAAGAGAAAAAACAAGAAGCAAATGTAACAGGTGATGTGTTACAAGATGCTTTGATTCTTTCTGTAGATAATATTTATGTGTCTTGGGTAGTAGATTCAGGGGCTTCATTTCATGCCACACCCCATATGAAACATTTTCTAGATTATGTTCAAGGTGATTTTGATCAGGTTCATTTGGGTGATGATGCACCATGAAAAATTGTTGGAATGGGAAAGGTCAAAATAAAAAAAAGGAATGGAAACCAATGGTTGTTGAAAGAGGTAAAACATGTTCCATATCTAAGGAAAAATCTAATTTCAACAGGGGAGTTGGAGAGTGAAGTTTGTATATCCATATTTACAGATAAGGTGTGGAAGGTCACCAAAGGATCACTGGTGATAGAAAAATGAGAGAAGGTAGGTACATCATATTTATGTATTGGTAATATTGACTCTTATATATCTTTAGCTTCTACAGGAGTGGATACGTCACTGTGGAACCATAGGCTTGGACACATGAGTGAGAAGGGGATTTAGATACTTCAGAAAATAAATTTGTTTCTGGATCTTAAACAAATTGATTTGGATTTCTGTGAGCACTGTGTTTATGGAAAACATAAGAGAGTTAGATTTCTCAGAGTTGGAAAAGAAAAAAAGAGTGAAAGGTTAGATATTATGCATATAGATGTATGGGGACCAGCTCAGGTATCATCTCTTGGTGGCTCTCGTTATTATGTTATTTTTATTGATGATGCAACTAGAAAAACTTGGGTTTATTGCATTCGACAAAAATATGATGTTTTTGATACTTTAAGAAATGGAAAGATTTGGTTGAGAATGAGATGGAAAAAAGGTTGAAGTGTATCAGATTAAACAATGGAGGTGAATATTGCAGCAAGGATTTTGATGATTACTCTTCATATCATGGGATTCATGGAGAGAAGATAGTTCCAGGAACACCACAAGAAAATGGTGTGTCATAAAGGATGAACAGGACAATCATGGAGCATGCAAGGAGTATGAGATTGCATTCTGGGTTGCCCTTACAATTTTGGGCAGATGTTGTAAATATTGTTGTTTACTTAATAAACATAGGACCTTCAAGGTCTTTGGATGTTGGATTTCTAGAGGAGGCATGGACAGGTAAAAAGGTAAACTATTATTTTTTGAATATTTTCGGTTGTGAAGCATTTGTCCATATTGATAAAGAAAATAGAACAAAGCTTGAGGAAAAATACAAGAAGTGTACCTTTATTGGATACGGTGTTAATGATTTTGGTTATTCTTATGGGATTATGAAAATCAAAAAATCATTAGGATTCGAGATGTCATATTCAATGAGAAGGTCATGTACAAAGATCAGTTGCAGGGAAAGAAACAGGAAAAAGAAAAACCAGAATACAAAGTTCTTGATGAGATCACTAAAAAAGAAATTCCAAAGGTACCAGAAAATCAAAATGACAACAACAGGAGCATCAGTTACCTCAAAATCCTACAAGTGTTGTTATAATATCTACCAAGTTAAGTAGACCCTCTAAACGATACTTTGTTTCATTGTATTATTTATTGTTGACTGATTCTGGTGAACTAGAATGTTATGAGGAGGCAATGCAGGTAGACACTAAAAAAAAGTGGGAGCAAGGCATGAAAGAGGAAATGGATTCCTTGGTAAATAACTATACCTGGGACTTGGTTCAACTGCCTACAAGAAAAACAACAATGTAGAATAAATAGGCTTACAAGTTGAAGGAAGAAGATGGAGGAAAAACGTGGTACAAGGATAGACTTTTTGTAAAGGGGTTTGCACAAAAGAAAGGTATATATTTTGATGAAATATTTTCTCTTGTTGTTAAAATGATTTCAGTTAGGACTATTTTAAGTCTTGTGGCAGTAGAATATTTGCATCTTAAACAGTTAGATGTAAAAACAACTTTTATCCATGGTGATTTGGATGAAGAGATTTATATGCAGCAGCCACAGGGGTATGAGGTCAAAGGAAAGGAAAATTTGGTATGCAAGTTGAAGAAGAGCTTGTATGGCCTAAAGAAAGCTCCAAGGCAGTGGTATTTGAAGTTTGACAGGTTTATGACAGAACAAGGTTATAGTAGATGTCATTCTGATCACTTTGTTTATTTTAAAAGGCTAGAAAATGGAAGCTATATTATCTTGCTATTGTATGTAGATGACATGCTTCTTTCAGGGTCTAATATGCAGGATATAAATGTGCTCAAGAATAAATTATCTAATTCATTTGCGATGAAGGATTTGGGTACTGCAAAGAATATCCTTGGTATGAGAATAACAAGAGATAGGAAAAATTGCAAATTGACATTGTCTCAGGGTGAGTACATAGAGAAGGTGTTGGAGAGGTTTAGAATGAAGAATGCAAAACCAGTTAGTACACATTTGGCCAACCATTTCAAATTAACCAAGGAAATGCATCCCAAGACACGGGAGGATATAGAATACATGTTCAGGGTCCCTTATTCATCAGTAGTTGGCAGATTGATGTATGTGATGGTTTGCACAAGATCAGATATTTCACATGCAGTGGGAGTTGCGAGTAGGTATATGAACAATACAAGTAAAGAAGATTGGGAGGCAGTAAAGTGGATTCTCAGTTATTTGAGAGGTACTTCTACTCATGCATTATGTTTTGGAGGTTCATACATTGTTCTACAGGGATATGTTGATTCATATATGGCAGGTGATAAAGATAGCAGGAGGAGCACCACAGGGTATGTTTTTACTGTAAGTGGAAAAACAATAAGTTGGATTTCAAAACCAAAAAAGGTTGGTTCACTTTCAACAACAAAAGCAGAGTATGTTGTTGCTACAGAGGCTAGTAAAGAAATGATTTGGTTACAGAGGTTTATGGAGGAATTGGGAAAGAAGCAGGAGAATAGCAAGTTGTATTGTAACAGCGAGAGTGTCATTCATATTGCAAAGAAATCAGCCTTACATTTGAATACTAAGCATATACAGCTCAGCTACCACTTCATACGATCCATCTTGGAAGATGGACATTAGAAGTTGGAAAAGATACATACTAGCCAGAATCCTGTAGACATGTTAACAATGGGAGTAATCAGGGAGAAATTGAGTTCCTACTCAGTTTAAGTTGGTCTTCAAGCATGAAGGTGAATATGAGAAATTTTCCAGGTCCAAGGTGGATCATATTCCAGTAGGTACAACAACGGTGAAGTTGTTGTGATTAGTCTCCAAGTGGGATATTGTTGGTTGTGGAGCCTGATTATCTTCATGATTCAGAGGTATTTGTTTTTAGTCATGTTTATACTCCATGAATATTATACACCCCTCCACGCAGGAGGATTGCAGGGGGGGATTTCCCCCCCTTCGGGGTTCGGGGGGCTCATCCCCCCAATTGGGGGGTCTAGGGAAAAGCGGACCCTTAGAGGGGGTTCGGGGGAAGCGTCCCTCGATGGGGTTTCAGGGGCAAAGTCCCTGAAGGAAAAATTGCCTTGTAAATGTATATTATAATTTCATAGTAAATCTAGATCGTTCATTATAGTGTTGTAGATCTGACGGTAGAAGTTATGTTAGGGTTTTTTGTCGTAGAAGGAAACCCTCTTTTATGATGGAATTGTATTGTGGATGTGTATCATTGTGAATATTGTATTATGAGAGAAGCTATTGTGAGAGAAAGAAGAGGAAGTTATAGCAGGCATGGTGTAGGTTGTATCCCTTCATTTTGATGGATAATAAAAAGGAAGGACCTGGAAATTTCTCTAATGGATGTATCCCACACTGGGTGAACCACATATATGTGTGTCTCTATTGTATTGTGTATCTCTTATGTTTTATTTCCACAATTGTTTTATTTTATTGCTCCATGATCGTGTTTTTATAAAACCACCCTAGCTATACAAGAGGGGAATCCATCCAAGATTTCCAATGGAGCCTAGAAAAGAGGGAAATCCATCCAAGATTTCCATTTTAGCTTCTATTTCAGGGTTTGATTTTAGTAGGAGGACGATCAGCTTGCAAAGGATATCAGCAAAATATTTCGGGGGAGGTCGTACTCAGAATTTACAGGTACCAGGAAGGGTTTCTCAGAAATCGTGGTACAGGAAAACCACGTGGGTTGACTATAGGGTGTCCCACAAGGCCCTCCTTGGTTGTCTAGACTTGTCCCGTGAGGCCCTACTGCTTGTTTAGTCTTGTCTCGCAAGGCTCTCTATGATCTGAAGTTGCAGATTTGTTTCGGGTACGAGTGGCCGGATTAATGCAGCAGGTGTTTTTGGAGTGGCTCAACATCGTCTTCAGCAATGGTTTATAGGTTTGTGCATCATTCTAGGAGGAGGATTGGATATTTGGAGGTTAGCCTTCTATATATTGGAGAATCCATCTACTAGGAGGGATTAGGGAACTACATCAGGTTTTGGTTTTCAGTTTATTGTTTGTTGATTTGTCACAACTACTACAACATCCCTAGACATTGTATTGTGTGATCAAGACTCCAATATTAATAAAGTGTCATATTATCTCTTCTAATTTATGGTGTATCCAACATGTTTGTCAAAATGACTATCTATGAGTTATATGCAACATGCTTGGGGAAAGTCCTCAATCAGTTTGATAACATATAAAGAGTATAACTAGAACTATATTTGAAAAACAAATATAGCATATTTCCTTTGGGGACATTATAGTGGTATTAGAGCTAGTGATTTTGCCAGCTTGTAATTGCATGGTTTAAAAAAGAAATAGAGGTAAAAATCATCATGGACAAAGGGATGATAGAACTTATAAAAACCATAAATGGAACTCAGAATAATATGGTGAGGGCGTGGAAAGAGCTACACTTATTAGCTAAGAAGAAGGGGAAAGGGCCTAAATCTAGAAAGGTTGATGAAGCCAAAAACTCAACTCATGATGGGGGTTTGGAAGAATCATGGGGGAACTTGCATGCATCTAGCCATGTTGAGGATGTGTGCATATAGGAATACCAAACAACGACTTATGAACTAATCAATGAGAGTGATGAAACTAGTGTGTTAGATGAAGAAACTGAGGATGCAACATCTTGTCCTACTTGTGGTGACCATGAGGAGATATTCCAATCAGCCAATGTTGAGGATTCAACATATCTCCTTGTGTATGAGGATGGTTCAAGCATAATATCAATGCTTTATCCTATTTATGTGATATATGATGATGCAGGCATGTGTGTACCATAGTTATGCATAGAGGATAACAAAGGGACTGATTTGGTGGACGGGAACAGATTAGAAAACTTTTATGAGGAGGATATCCCACATTACACGTCATCATATAGGGATTAAGATCCCTTGTGTGAAATCACACACCATGTTGATGAAACAACACTGTGTGAATTGGAGGAATGATTATTAGTGACAAAGGAGAAATATGTGCAATGTTGACGAGGACAGATGGTGCTCATAAAATTGTTGAATACCTTATGTGGAAGATCCAGATGGAGGAGAGGAAAATGGGAATTGTAGGTGGGGTCACTAGTACCCAATTACACATCATCAAATAGGCACTAGAGCAGATGAACTCTAATTATTTGCATTTTTTCATGGATAGGGACCTTTCTCTTAAGTTCGTTGAAGACAAGGAGAGGAAGATTGAGGAGCTTTGATACCAGCTTAGTTTGGCACACTCTTCATTGTTGGTAGTAGTGGTACATGAGGGTATGAGTTCCATTCATGATCTAAGGGAGGAGCCTCTTATGACTATTATGCACAAGGAGTATTCATGGTTGCAGGTGTATGAGGAGATTTCTAACACAGAGGGTTTTTCATGTGCACTTGTTTTGCATTGCAGGGATCATGAGTCATTTATTTTGGCTCAAGGCTTAGTTACAGAGGAAGTACTTGAGTGAATTCCTTATGGATCATCCAATAAGGAAGTATATGCACCAATTGATTGGGGGATTGAGTATAGGACAGATGTGGATACAATAATTTGGGATCTAAAACCAGTTGATATTAGTAGAGTGATTGATACAGTGGCACACAGGGTGGTACATGATGATATGGTTGTGTGCAGTGGTATACAATAGTATAAAGTTGTGTGTGGTGGTATAGAGTGGGGTGTTGGGATGTTTCCCTTGGGGAGACCTTGAGACAGGGACTTCAGACATATCATTGAGTTTGTTTCACCCAAGATCGATGAGTGGATGGATGGGCTTCATGGAGAGGAATATTCCTTAGAGATTGATCTTCGTTTAGGATATCACTAGAGAAAGATACCCACATGATCACTCTCAAATGTTACCTTGAGTCCTTGGTCATACCATTGGGGTTGACCAATGCACCTGACATTTTCCAGTCTTGCAGGTAATGGCAATGGCATCTAGTGCTATTTTTTTATGCCAATAGTATATTTGGCAGGACATGGAGATTTCACATGATCCAGATGAGTGACGAATGTAGGATTATATTCATGTTAGAGTTATTTAATTTGATCTATCTAGTCATAGCATAGGAGGAGATCCATATGGTAGTGGATCAGTTCACGGATATTTCAGTTGACATAGTGGTGGATGGAATTATCCACTACAAAGGTCACACACATGTAGTTCCTGAGCCCATTCTTAGGGAGAATAACATGAGGGTTATGTGTGATTCAAATTTGGTAGGGAATTTTGGGTACTCGTATGAGTATGAGGCACCACAGGTGACAGGGATACTTTTCAGAGAGGTATTCAGATTCCATGGATTACTTGAGTACATTGTCAGCGATTGAGGTAGCATATTTTCTGGTTCAGTTTGGCAGGATCCAAAAAGAGTTACAGTTACAAAGTTGATTCCTAGATTGTGGATCCCATCAGATGTTGGCATACCAGGGACTTGGCTAATTTTGAATCCGATGGTTACTAGTATGGCATAGTAGCATATAGTAGTTATTAGGAGTGTTGGATTTCCAATTTGGTGGTGGAATCTAGGGATTCATTTGGGTGATAGATTGATTCAGATGATGATGATCGACATAGCTACGATAGTGAGTGGTCTACTTTATTTTTGGGATGTCAGTAGAGAGGAGGTTGAGATTTAATCTATATGGTAGGATGGACTCAAGGCCATCCATGTATTTGCAGACTTAGAATTCACCAAGACACCTTTGCAGGGGAGGATTTAGGATAGTGGTTTTAGTCCCTTCAGGGAGTTCAGCTTGGGGTTACAGGAGAGGAGGATGTATATTGGTCGCATTGGTTCAACGGTGATGATCAGAGTGGTGCAACGTCACCATGGTGGTACCTTCTTGGGATTAGTTTGGAACCTTGGGATTACATGGTTTGAAAGTTCATCTACTATTATAGATGTGAGTGTCAATTTTGACTTTTCGGAGTTTGGTTTTTGGAGGCTTAGGAGTGGATGCAATCCTTTGAGGAATTACAGCTTGTGGATGTAGAGTGGGCACAATGTTCGAATGAATATGATCAGAGTAACCCAACATCACTGTGGAGGTTTATTTCTAAGGATAGCTTGGGATCCTGAGATTTCAGTAGGAGATAGTGCGGTAGTTGGCATGGAGGCAAGAGATAGTTTTTTCCTTCATGAGATTGGTTCCCTAGCAGATTCATTCCTTGATGGGTTGATCGAGTTGTTGTAGAACCGAGTGGCCTTACTTATGGGTGGTTTTTAGGAGACCTCTTATGTCAGTACATTACCGGACTGCGCTTTCCATAGAGGATGTCTCGCATCTTACAAGGTGGTTTGGGATCGTGGTATCATTTTCAGTTTCAATCTAGATCAGTTGATGGAGTGTCAAGTTGTGATGGAATTACTTGAGGAAAAGAAATATTTGGGAAGGGAGGATCTGTCATGTCCCCACTTTTTGGATTCCCTTGATTGGTTGTGGAAACGACCTATCTGGCTTGTTAGAGAAGAAAAAGGGAGTCAAAGGGGGTTATTTAATGTCACTTAGTTAGGAGATGTTATGCATTTAAAGTGACATTAAAATTAATAAGTTACTTATCTACTAAAAGTGACTTTTATTCTGAAAGTGAAAGAAAAAGGGGTATAAGGGTCACATTTGATTTAATCAAAAAGGGGATAAGGGTTATATTTGATTTGGTCAAAAAAGGGAAAATTTTAGAAGGCATGGAGACAAGGACAAAAGGAGAGGTAGAGCCTCACTTTTGAATTATGATTTGATCTCTCATTTTGGAAGTTCCCTTGGAGCCATTGTTTCCTTAGGGTTTATCAAAACCCTTCCACTATTTTTTTGGTTTCGGTGGTACAACATCCACCCTAGCTAAACAAGAGGAGAATCCATCAAGGATTTCCATTGGAGCCTAGAAAAGAGGGGAATCCATCCAGGATTTCCATTGGATCCTAGAAAATAGGGGAATCCATCCAGGATTTCCATTTGAGATTTTATTTTGGGGTTTGATTTCAGTAGGAGGAATATCGAATTGTGCAGAAGATCAACAGAATCTTTTGCGGGAGGCCATACTCAGACTTTGTAGGTACAAGGAAGGGTTTCTGAGAAATTATGGTATAGGAAAACCAAGTTGGTTGACTATAGGGTGTCCTGCTAGGCCCTCGTTGGTTGTCCAACCTTGTCTCGCGAGGCCCCATTGGTTGTCCAGTCTTGTCTCGCGAGACTCTCTACGAACTGAAGTTGTAGAGTTGTTTTGGGTACAGGTGGATAGATTGTTGCAACAGGTGTTGTTGGAGTGGCTCATCATTATCTTCAGCAGTGTTTTACATGTTTGTGCTTCATTCTGGGAGGAGGATTGGATATTTGGAATTAGCCTTCTGTAGATTGGAGAACCCATCTACTAGGAGGGATGAGGGAACTACATCAGGTTTTGGTTTTCAATTTAATGTTTGTTGATTTGTCACAACTTCTACAACAGTCCTAGACATTGCATTGTGTGATCAAGACTCCATTATTAATAAAGTGACATGTTATCTCTTATAATTTCTGGTGTATGCAACATTTTTGTCAAAATCTCTATCTATGGGTTATATGTAACATGTTTGTGGAAATTCCTCGATCAGTTTGATTACATATAAAGAGTATAACCAGAACTATATTTGAAAAGAAAATATAGCATATTCCCTTTGGGGACATTAAAATGGTATCAGAGTTGGTGATCTTGCCATCTTGTAATTGTATGGTCTACAGAAGAACTAGAGGTAAAAATCAGCATGGACAAAGGGATGATAGAATCTATGCAGACCATATAGGGAACTCGGGAGAATATGGTGAGGGTATCGGAAGGGATACGCTTATTAGATAAGAAGAAGGGGAAAAGGCCCAAATACTGAAAGGTTGATGAAGCCAAAAACTCAACTCATGATGGGGGCTTAGAAGAATCATAGGGGAAATTGCATGCATCTAGCCATGCTGAGGATGTGTGCATAGAGGAAAGACCAAAAATTAGCTTATGAACTACCCGATGAGACCGATGACACTAGTGTGTTAGATAGAGAAAATGAGGATGCAACATCTTGTCCTACTTGTGATGACCATGAGGAGATATTCCAATCAGCTGATGTTGAGGATTCAACATCTCTCCCTGTGTATGATATTAAGGATGAGGATGGTTCAAGTAGAAACAAAACACTTTATCTTATTTATGACATATATGATGATGCAAGCATGATTGTACCATACCTATGTGTAGAGGATAACGAAGAGGATGATTTGGTGGACAGGAATAGATTAGAAAATTTGTATGAGGAGGATAGCCCACATTACACTTCATCATATAGTGAGTCATTTGATCCCTTATGTGACATCCCATGGCATGTTGATGAAATAACATGGTGTGAATTGGAGAACTGATTTTTAGTCACAGAGGAGAAAGTTTTGCAGGTGTTGACGAGGACAGACGGTGCTCATAAATTTATTGAAGACCTTATGTGGAAGACCCAGATGGAGGAGAGGCAAAGGGGAATTGCAAGTAGTGTCACTAGTACCCAATTGCACATCATCAAAGAGGCACCAGAGCAGATGAAATGTGACTATTTGCAGTTATTCAAGGATAGGGACCTTGCTTTTAAGTTCGTTGAAGATAGGGACAAGGAGATTGAGGCACTTTGTTACCATCTTAGTTTGGCATGCTCTTCATTGTTGGTAGCAATAACACATGAGGGTATGAGTGGCAGTCATGATATAAGGGAGGAGCCTCTTATGATGATTATGCATGAGTATTTAGGATTGCAGGTGTGTGAGGAGAGTTCTGACACAGAGGGTTTTTCCCGTGTGATTTTTTTTCATTGCAAGGATCATGAGTCGTTTCTTTTCGCTCAAGGCTTAGCTACAAAGGAAGTAGTTGAGAGAATTCCTTATGGATCGGCCAACAAGGAAGTATATGAAACAATTCATTGGGGGATTGAGTATAGGACATATGTGGATACATCACTTTGGGATCCAGGTCCAGTTGATATTAGTAGAGTGATTGATACAGTGGCACACAAGGTGGCACATGATGATATAGTGGTTTTTAGTGGTATACAATAGTATACAATGGTGTACGATGGTATATAGTGATGTTTTGGAACTTCAGACATATCATTGAGTTTGGTTCACCCAGGATCAATGAGTGGATGGACGATCTTGATGGAGAGGAATATTCCTCAGAGATTGATCCTCGATTGGGATATCACCAGAGCACGATACCCGTAGGATCGATCTTAGATGTTACCTTGAGTCCTTGGTCATACCATTGGGATTGACCAACACACCTGACATTTTCTAGTCTTTCAGGTAGTGGCAGTGGAATCTAGTGCTATTTTCTTATGCCAACAGTATATTCGGCAAGACATGTAGACTTCACATGAGTCAGATGAGTGAGGCAAGTAGGATTATAGCCATGTCATATTTCTCTCATTTGGGCTATGTGTTCAGATATTAGGAGGAGATCCAGATGGTAGTGGATTAGTTCATAGATATTTTAGCTAACAAAGTGATGGATGGAATTAACCATTATGGAGGTTGCACATATGTAGTTCTTGAGCCCACGCTTAGGGAGAAGCTCATGAGGGCTATGTGTGATTCACATTTGGCAGGGCATTATGGGTACTCGTATGAGTATGAGGCACCGTAGGTGATAGGGATACTTTCTTGGGAGGTATTCAAATTCCACAGATAACTTGAGTACATTGTTGGTGATCAAGGTAGCATATTATCCAGTTCAGTTTGGCAGGATCCAAACAAATTTACGGTTACATAGTTGATTTCTAGTTCATGGCTCCCATTAGATGTTGGTATAATAGGTACTTGGCTCATTTTGAATCTAATGGTTACCAGTATGGCACAGAACCAGATAGCGGGTATTGGGAGTAGTGGACTTCCAATTTGGTGGTGGGTTTCAGGGATTCATCTTGGTGATAGATTGATTCAAATGATGATGATAAACATAGATATAACAGTGAGTGGTATGATTTATTTTTGGGACATCAGTAGAGAGGAGGTCAAGATTTACTCTATATGCTAGGACGGGCTTAAGGCCAGCCATTGATTTTCATACATAGACTTCACTGAGACACCTTTGAAGGGTAGGATTCGGGATAGTGGTTCCAGTCCCTTAAGGGAGTTAAAATTGGGATTACAAGAGAGGAGGATGCATACTGGGCTCATTGGTTTGACGACGATGATCAAAGTGGTGCAGCGTCAGCATGGTGGTACCTTTTCAAGATTATTTTGGAACCTTTGGATTACATGGTTTGACATTTCAGCTACTATTAGAGATGTGAGCGTCGGTTTTGACTTTCCGGAGTTTAATTTTGGGAGGCTTAGGAGTGGATGTGATCCTTTGACACATTATAGCTTGTGGATGTAGAGTGGTCATGATGGTCAGAAGACTATGATCAGAGTGGTGTATCATCAATGTGGTGGTTCCTTTCTAAGGATAGCTTGGGACGCTGGGATTTTAGTAGGAGATCGTGCTCTAATTGGCATGGAGGCGAGAGCTAGTTTTTTCCTTCATGGGATTGGTTCCCTAGCATAGTAGTTCCTTGACAGGTTGATCAAGTTGTTGCAGCACGGAGTGGCCTTACTTGTGGTAATTTTTCAAGAGACCTCTTATGTCAGTACATTATCAGATTGTTCTTTGCATAGAGGATGCCTCACATCTTACAGGGTGGTTTGGGATCCTAGTATCATTTTCAATTTCAGTCTGGATCAGTCAATGGAGCATCAAGACATGATGGAATTACTTGAGGACAAGAAATGGTTGGGAAGGGAGTATTCGTCATGTCCCCATTTTTTGGATTCCCCTCTGGAAAATGACCTATGTGGCTTGTCAATGACGAAAAATGGAGTTAAAAGGGGTTATTTAATGTCACTTAGTTAGGAGATGTTATGTATTTAAAGTGATATTAGAATTAATAACGTACTTATCTATTAAAAGTGACTTTTAATCCTAAAGTGAAAGAAAAAGGGGGATAAGGGTTATATTTGATTTAGTATAAAAGGGGATAAGGGTTACATTTGATTTGGTCAAAAAGGGAAATTTCTTTAAGGCATGGAGACAACAATAAAAGGAGGAGTAGAGCCTCACTTTTGCATTATAATTTGAGCTCTCATTTTGGAAGTGCTCTTGGAGCCATTGTTTCGTTAGGTTTAGCAAAACCCTTCCACTATTGGTTTGGTTTCAATGGTGAAATATCCACCCTAGCTAAACAAGAGGGGAATCCATCCAAGATTTCCATTGAAGCCTACAAAAGAGGGGAATCCATCCAAGATTTCCATTTGAGATTCTATTTTGGGGTTTGATTTAAATAGGAGGAAGATTGGTTTGCACAGAAGATCAATGGAATGTTTTGGGGGAGGTCATACTCAAAATTTGCAGGTACAAGGAAGGGTTTATGAGAAATTGTGGTATAGGAAAACCCCTTGAGTTGACTATAGGATGTCCCGCGAGGCCCTTGCTAGTTGTCCAACATTTTCCCATGAGGCCCCACTAGTTGTCTATTCTTGTCCCATGAGGCTCTGTATCATATGAAGTTGCAGAGTTGTTTCTGGTACGGATGATCGGATTGTTGCAGCAGGTATTGTTGGAGAGGCTTATCATCATCTTCAACAGTGGTTTACAGTGTTATGCATCATTCTGGGAGGATTATTGGAGATTTGGAGTTAGCCTTATGTAGATTGGAGAAGCCATCTACTAGGAGGGATCAGGGCACTACATCAGGTTTTGGTTTTCAGTTTATTGTTTATTGATTTGTCACAGCTGCTACAACATCCCTAGAAATTTTATTGTGTGATCAAGACTCCACTATTAATAAATTTCCATATTATCTCTTCTAATTTCTGGTGTATGCAACATGTTTTTCAAAATGTCTATCTATGGGTTATATGTAACATGTTTTTGAAAATTCCTCAATCAGATTGATAACATATAAAGAGTATAACCAGAACTATATTTGGAAAGCAAATCTAGAATATTCCCTTTGGGGACATTACAGAAAACAATGTAGAGGAAATTGATAAATTACCAATGTTATGTTCTGTGTAAAATTTGGGGAAATTTAAAAAAAAAATGGAGAAAATATCCAAAATTGAAAAAGATCCATAGGTTTATGGTAGTGGTGGCGTCGAATTTGGCAAGTAAAGGCATAAAATTCGTTCAATGCGGTCGAGATAAACATTTCATGGTGGCCTTGTGAAGGAAATTGGGAATATGTGTGTGTGTGATGTGGATTGTACATCTGATATGGACCTTGTATGTATGACATGTACTAGTGGGTGATGTGGAGGCATCTAGGTGCTACCAAGTGGAGTTTGGGTGCATAGGTGGTGACCACAAGGAAAATTCCAAGGAAATGGAGGCAATTAGGTCGGAAAATAAGGGTAAGTGGTTTATAGAGGGGGGAGGAATGAAATTTGGTAGGGTCGAAATTCTTCTACAATTGTTATTGGGGTGATGCATGTCCCCCAGACACTAAGCGGTTTGTGAAGACAAGAGGTCGTGCTAACGATCGATGGGTTCAACCTCCGCAATCAATATAATACATATATATGGATCACATGTGTAGGGAAATGTGTGCTATACATGGATCATCAGATATGGGACCCCACATCACATCAATCAATAAAATTGTGCTAGGTGGGAGATAAAGTACAAATAGGTACTGGTGGCTCACAATAAATAAATAAATAATAATAAAATTTTATAAAGTAAAGTGGAGAAAATAACAAAGAGGCCATGAAGATATGACATGATAGGTAAGGAAGCAATGGATATGACATGGAAAACATAGGTGTTGACACGTATGACCCCACTGCCACACCAACAATGATGTGTCATGCCACATCGGAAAAATAATTTTTTATTAAAAAAGAAACAATTCTAGAGACAAAATATTATCTTGGCCATAATAGGAGCAGAAAATATTAGAATCATGTAAAAATTCAAGTGAATATGTGATGACAAGGGATATAAAAGTTCCAGTGATTGTCATTTGTTGATTCAACTCCAAAATTCAAAAAAATGTAAATTAGTGGTTTTCAAATAACAGGGTAGTATTCATTGTCATCAATTTTGTTGATCGTGAAATTTGGAAAGTAAGGAATAGGAGAATGCGTGAAGAATCTTAGTCGATCATTTGGCCAAATTCCAAAGCTTTTGAAGTGGAGATGCAGAAACAAGCCAAAATCCACTATTTTGAGACCTTTTGGTGATTTTTGAAATTTTCAATGGAGTAAGAAGGACTTGTTGATGGCCATAATTGACCATGATCAACATTAAGGAAAGCACTTAGGTAGAGCCCCAATTAAACCCTTATCCATTTGGGATGGTGATTTCAACTGGTTATAATGGGTCCAGTTACCTGTTTAAAAGGTTTTTCTCTAGTAAATGGAGACTAAACTTGAAGCTCTGCTAAATCCTACTTGCAATAAAGAAAAGAATTAATCTATCTCTATTATAAGTCTAAACTATCCTAACAAGGACATGGAAGTAGTTATTGATGTCCCAATTAAGAGCAAGAAGAATAAAAAAAACTTGAGCATGAGATAAAAGTAAGTTATTAAGCTATAGAAGTAGTTCATTTAACCTAATAACGATTAAAACAAATACACATCAATATTAACTCAATAAATAGTTACTAAAGGAAGATTAGATATGTATACTCACACTCAATATGGAGGATTAAAATATATTGAACATGAGATAAGAAATTTGTCTAACTAGGGAAACAGTTCACATAGAAAGACAAAGATTAAAGCAAATGCATAACAGTAGTGAACCTAGTAAACAGTTACCAAGCAACTACAGATATACATACTCATTCAATAATTCAATTTGTCAAATTTAAACCAATCATGAAAGATAATTTATCAATGATTTTAAATAAACATGAATTCCCACAACTGACAACAGTGCACAATATACAAACTCATAATCATAAAGAATGAAATTTGTCAATAAAAAAGGAATGTCTTTCATTATACTCAAACCAAATAATAATATCAAATATGAATACAATTGAAAGATTTCAGAGTCTTCAATCAAGTATTCCAAACTTGTCAATAGTGCACAAGCTTAGTTATTGATTTCTAACTCAAAAATACAAAATATTTCAAGAAAGAGACTCTGATAGCACAAATCTCTCATTTCCTAAGACCAACCTTTCGCTATTCATTATTTCATCCTCCAACCTCCTTTCTCTTTGAAGCTCATTCTCTTTTTATAGCCCCTTGAATTTATTTTCTTTTCTTGATCTTAGCCTTCAAATCTTCTCAAATCCAAATCTTTTGGGCTCCAAATCCTATAATCCAAAACTATAAAATCAAATGTAATATTAAATAAAAACAAAATCAAAATTTGATCTAAATAATAAAATTAATATAATCAAACTAAAATCTATTCAAAATTGAATCTAAAATAAAATTTAATTAGACTATTAATCATAAAATTGAAACTATACTAACACAAAACTCAAGCTAAAAAGAAAAATGCAAATAAAATAACTCTAAAGTAACTAAGGATTAAAATCAAAATAAAATAAATTTATGCTAAATCTAATAACCAAAATTAATTTAAATTAAAAAGAATTAAAAAATAAAAAACAGATTTGAACTACATTACAATTACAATTAAAGTAATAAGACTAATTTGAGTAAAAGAAAATTAAACTAAAATGAAATAAAACTAAAATGTAATAACTATTCTAAACTATTATTAAAACTAAATTACAATTAAAACTAAAGTGTATTAATATAAAAACTTAAACCAAAAGTTAAAAGAAAACAAAGTTAAACTAAAAGAATTTTAAATTAAGAAAAATTAAAACCAGAAACAAAAGTAATAAAACATAATTCAAACCAAACTAAAACTAATAATAATAATATACAGCCCCAGATGGGGTGACACATAGCATAGGGGAGGCCACACAGCCCCCATGCATAAGACACAAATATGGTCGGTCGCCACCCCAAGCCTCATTCTCGGATGGAGGACGGACATAAACGCACACAAAGGATGGAGGGATAGCTCCCCTATGCAGTATGGTGCCCTCACTGAGTCATGGCAGGAGGATGACGACAGGTATGGGAGGAGGTTGTGTGGTTTTATCATCCCCTCGGATATTACTTCAGGTTGGCCATGACATTCATCATTCTGTTTCTTTGCTCTGTCAAGTCTCCGCTCTGCTCAGCTATCCGTCTCTGGGCCTCTCATATTTCTCTAGACTCTAGGCTCTGTCATGTCACGTGAGAGAGGGAAACCCAGGAGGGGACCCTCCTGGTACTATTATGTTGCAAGGCAGAGACGCCTACGCGAATTGGAGAAAGCTTCCTTGATAACTTGGATGCAGCAAATCAAGAAGTCGGCGATGCCTACAATGGCCTATGTGGAGGAGGAAATCTCGAAGGAACCAATCCAAGGTCCACTAGATTCCCTCCTCTACACGGTCCCGTATTCCTAGGATAGACCCAGCACCAACATTGCAGTAATTGATATAGAGACAGCCATGGAGGGAGCCACTTGCATCGTCTAGGAGGAAATCCCCACGAAGGACCGCCCAGTTGGGCCTCCTTTGCTCAACCCAAATACAGAATGCGACCAAAGTCCACCAAATCTCCTCACTCCAAAGCACTTGGAGATCATCTTTGAGATGAGAAACTATATGATGGAGCAGCTCCACCGACACACCCTTCTTAGCAACAAAATCAACATGTTGTTCGATGCCTTCTCGAGTGCATCAATCAAACAGAGATGCTCAACCTGCGCGCAGCCCTTTGCACTCACTCCTAGAGACTGCACTCCTCATGGTGGCTCTCCGGATGGGAGGTTCCACTGTTCAAACAACCCTCCTAATGTTTAAAGTTTCTCAATTCTCTGCGCCTCATTTGCATGTAAATGGGGTTTTTTTCTTGTCTTCCTGCTTATGATTTATGGCTAGTTTGAATTATCAGTTTTTAAATGCATTTCTAGACAGAACTGTCAACACCATCAACTTTCACTTGCTTTGGTTTCCAAATGTAAGGTAGAGCAAGTGGCGGCTACTACTGTTGGCCATAAGTATAAAAGGTTGCCACATATTTTGATTTCCACTAGTTTGGTGGAACAGGTGGCAAGCCTGTGAAACAGATAAATTTTGTACAGTGACAAAAGATTAATCAGAAAATACCACTTTTTATTTAAAAAAATAATAATAATAATATACAGTTCAAACTAAGTTAAAATTAAATTGATATCAACTAATAAAATAATAATAATAATAATATACAGTTCAACAAACTAAGTTAAAATTAAATTGATATCAACTTGTTGAAACACTGAATAGGTTTTACTAGATATTGGAAATGAAGCAATAGCGTTAAAAGTTCCAGCTACATCAATTGTGGTAATTTGTAATGTAGGTCATTGTAATTTATATTCCATTTCAATGCATTTCATCAAAACTTGTAATATTTTTATGCAATGATTTTAATGTGTTGACTTTTATCCATGGTTACCTGGTATTCACGATCTCCTGCACATTAAAATTAATATTAAATTATCAATACAAATCATTAAATTTCACGAAAAAAAAATTATTGTAACGAGTAAATAGAATTTTCTAATAAGCAAAAGAACCTTTTGATTATTTAGCTTATCTCTCACACCACGTATTTCTTTTCCTCATAAACTAGGTGATCTGGTTTCATACGCTAGGGAAGGCTTGTTATTTCTGGAATTTTGATTCACTTCCATGAATAACTCGGGCTCTTTATTTGCTTCCATTCAGTTGCATTTTCAATTATTTCCTTAAACCTTGAACTATAGATCCATGATAGCGTTCCATAGTAAATTCTTGGTGGTTTAGAGTTTATCCATGGTGGCATCTTTTCCAATGATCGTGGGAGCAATGGTTTCTGTCTCTGGCCCAATCTATCCTCTTTTTTTTTTTCTTTTATTGCAGACATGTGATGTGAATTCTAAGATCTCCCTTATCTTTAGTTCTTCTAGCTACAGTGGTTGATTCTCTCATAATATGACATGTCCTCAACAAATCCCAACCACATCAGATATTCTCATAACTAAAAATCTATAATTTCAAGCTTTATGTAACCTCATATCATCGTGCTAATCACCCATCCATCATCTCTTGGAATATAAACACAAAACGAATTAACGCTAAGA
The DNA here is from genome assembly GCA_010110895.2 of Picea sitchensis. Taxonomy (NCBI): domain Eukaryota; kingdom Viridiplantae; phylum Streptophyta; class Pinopsida; order Pinales; family Pinaceae; genus Picea; species Picea sitchensis. The sequence goes on from SNQJ01S0021971.1 coordinate 148,745, forward strand.
GCCACAAAAAACCAGAAATCAAGAAAATAAACTATCAAACCATTCCTTCAAATCAATCAAGACAAAATCAAATGCACACAAAAAGCAATGTTTACCCGAAATTTAATGGGGCCCCTTTAATTTTATAAAAATTTAAGGAGGGTTGTTGTTTGCCACAACAATTGGCGAGATACGGGAAGAACCAGTTATATTTGTTCATGAAAAGGAAGAGAAATAAGGTTAGATCACAAAAAGAAAAAAATCTATCAATTTGGAACATCAATGATAACTCCCTTATAACTATTTTAAAATATAAGAAAAATACATGTGTACTTGTACTTATTCACTTGGTCTTTGCAGAGGGAAAGGGATTGAATTAATTTTAGTTTAAATATAAATGGGAGAATAAGCTTTTGATTTGACTACTAAGCAAAGTTTACTTACCGTGAGTAAACGAATTCAGTTCAACTCATCTTTCTATTACCCGGCATTGCTTCGCTGCCAACAAGCATCGATAGCTCTGACAAAGTTTCCTTGATAAACATTTCCCCCTTGCCAGTGAGCATCCATAGCCCCGATGGGTTTGTATACACTTCGCACACCTTTTGGTGCTTTCAACTTCCTATGTGTTATAATTTATTAATCGGTTTTTTATAAAAAAAATTAAGATTGCAATTTGCAATGGAGAATAGGAACTGGGGTGATATGAAAGTCAATTTGATATATTGCAACTCATGGGGTAAAACTAAGCCTTTCATCTTGTAATTTTGTATTTTCATTGTTTTGATTTCATTTATGTAAAAGGGAAATTGACTCTAAAAAGACCTTGTTTCAAAGTACTTTCCTAAGTACATTTTCTTGGAAAAGATGAATTAATCATAAAACGAATCGTTATCATGCTAAAATAATATAAATAATAAAATTTGTATCTTCATGCAATCCAATAATAATGATTCTCTTTCATTGAGGATGAATAAACAAGAGATATATAGTACACAACATGTCTCTCATTGTTATTAACAAAAGCGATAAAAATATTTTCCCCATATAGACTTTGGAGACATCACAAAATTAAAATCAAAACCAAGAATTAAGCAAAAAAAACAACTTTACAAGAGTGTAAACATAAGAATACAAAACGGTGATAGAAACCAAATCTACACTAGAAGCAAAAATGAGATCAAATCACTAATCAAAATTTGCAAACTACTTAAAAAAGGAAACTACAAAACCAAAAGAAAAGGTAAGCCATGAAAACAAGACAAAAATGAGAAAATATATCTCAACATAAGAAAAATAGTATAAAGTTGAAATGTGTTTTTTCATTTATGTTGAGATTATGATTAGTTATGTCTTGAATTCTTTATAATGAATTAGGCTTTTATTGTAAAATAAAAATTCTAACTAAAGCACAGTTAAGCTTAAGAATTTGCATATGAGTGTTTTACCAAAGTGTTGTACTTTTATCGTATCTTGCTTCTTGAACAAATGAATAAGCTTTAATGATGAGTTTTAAGAGTAAATCTTAAAACAAAACTTTAATGAAAAGCAAGATGATAAGAAAGTAAAAAGTAAAGTGATCACCTTGGCAATAGCTCAATCATAATCCAAATCTTCACAATTGCTTTATTCAAATGAAAAAGAATAAAATTAAATTAAATTAATTGCTAATGAAGTCATCAAAGACCTACATTATTCTAGTTAAGAAAAAGAAAGAAAACAAACTAAGAACGAAATCTAATCTTATTCTTAATCTACTCTTATCTACGGGAACAATTGTGGCTAAGTATAATCATATTTTCAGTGGAGTCATTCAAATTCTTTAATTCCTGCAAACCTATGTACAAAAGGAATCAAAAGAAGTAATTGAATTATTACTAGAATGTCAAAAGAAAACCTTAACCTATTATGTACATCTATTCTTAATAAGCACAATCAAAGAAACCTATTTACAAGAAACTTATTAATATAAGACTCTTCTAATCATAACTCAATTTTATCCTGATATGTACAATTGAGAGCATTTGTAAGAGTACCATGGAGAATCTGATTAGGATTTGTTTCGGAGGACTCAATAAGATCAAGAGAATTTACCTTAGCCCCCAAAAGTTTAAAGAAGCTAACTTCTTCCCATGGAGGATACTGAAAAACATATGTTAGCAAAGAAAAAGTATGATTCTCCAAGGTGATTGTCATATGTACACAATCATCTAATTTACTAAACCTAAAATTAGTAAGGCAACCATTGGACCAATGATCATTTACAAGGATGAAATTTCCACTCGAGAAGATTTCCAACAAAATGTTGTCAAAGCAAGCTTCCAATTGAATATTATAATGAGTGTCGTTGGAAACTTGAAATGAATTATGAGAATAAAAATCAAACTCATCAAAATGTTCATAAATAGATTTATGCTTAGACAAATACAATAAAGGGAAAACATGTGAATATGTTGATCCTAAGTCTCCGTGTATTTCACTTTGCAACGAATGTGATTCTATGCCATCAAGATCAAAATACTCATTAAATATTATTTCTTTATCTTGCAAATCACATGGAAAATTTGAATCAACAACATTATCAAAAGGATAAGCAAGATATTCAGAATTAACATCAATAGGCAAAGGATCATAATCTAGAAAAGTTTTTTCCTCAAACAAATCTGAACTAGTAAAAGAAAAGGTTACAACATAAGGGTTAATAGAATCATGATATGTATCTAGATTAGAAAATAAATATGGATAAAAAAAAATAGTGATTGCCAAAGTACAATAAATTGGATGCTTTCAGAAGATTTTCATCATCGTGATTTTTAGCATTATTGATAAGATTAGAACTATGATTTAATGATAATTTTTTTGTTGAATAAACAGGAACTAGTCCAAAATTCACCTCAGAAGAAGAAATATCAGTTTGTTCATTAGTTCCATCTTGAATTTGATTCATTTCTATTGAACCTTCTTTGTGATGATCACAACCATTAGGAGATGTTTCAAATGTCTTTTCAGATTTCCAATTTAAATCTGAACTATCATTTTCTGGAATCTGAAAATGTGTGAAGGAAAATCCCAATGTGTATGACTGTGATATGGGATCAACAAAATTAGATGTGAAATCAAGGTTAACTAATGAATATGATGTATCTTGTTCATCCTCATTTGATTTCCTACGTTCATTGACAGGAAGAACAAGGTAAGTAAAAAATCCAATCAAATCTCTAGTTGAAGGTAAGTCCTCGAGATGGAATCTGAAACAAAGTGACATGAACCTAGCATAAAATTAATCAAGAGATCCATATGCATGCATAGAAATATTTTCAATTACTAAACACAATTCTTCATAATTATAGTTTTGATGGGCCAACAGAAAAACCTGCATAAAATGGTTCCATGAATGTATAGACTTAGCTAGTAACACTTTATACCATTTTTGAATGTCTTTGGAATGTGAGAGTAAACAACCTTCAAATTTCATTATCATTGGTGATTTTTAAAATTTTACATTTATCTATAAATTGATAAATATGATCTAAAGCGGAAATTTTACTCTCACCATCAAACTTCAAATTAGACAAGGATTCAAGCTACTTTTTAGGTATGTATCTGGTAGGCATGCATGAACTAAAAGCATGACCCAAAGTAGGAATGTACAGAGGATCCATGATTAGTTTTAAAACTTTAAAATAATACTGTACACAGATAATCTATCTATAGCCCTCCTTCTAGCGCCAAAAATGTCGATGGCCAAAATTAACCATGATCAACATTAAGGAAATCACTTGGTCATGGCCCTGTTAATGGCCAAAAATGACCATGCTCAACATCATAGGGAGATCACCTGGCCAGGGCCCCAATTAAGCCCTTATCCATTTGGGATGGTGATTCTGATCGGTTCTATGGGTCTCCAGTTACCCTTGTCCTAAGACTAACCTAATCTAATGTTAATCTAATCAGGACTATTCTATATATACAAAGATATATATACAACATTTTATCTGCTAATGTATATTGTTACTTACTTTTATTAGCAGACAAAAGGAAAGGAATTACTCTCTTGCATCATGCTTGTAAAAAAGAAACCCTAAGGTTGACATAAGGGCTCAGCCATGCCACATTGGATTGCGCTCCTGCATAAGGAGACTTTAAGGACTAAATGCAAATGCAGTTTTAATACAGAATGTAAGAAACTAATCTAACCTATCTTAACCAGGAGAAGGATAACCTTACTCCTAATCAAGAGAAAGAATATCTAATAAGAAAATGAAAAAGGATTGCCAGTCGTAAATCTCATAGTAGTTTGAAGACTTATGAATGTTCAAGTACAAATGCAAATGAAACAATCATGATAAATAGTTATCAAGATTGTCTCATGCACATACCTAAAACCAACTATATATAATGAGTTCACTATGAAATGTACACAAGGCAAAAGAAATAGTTAAGAATTAATGTAATATAAAACAAGATAGATTTGTAAATGACCAATAAATAGTTATTTAATCTCTACAAACCAATCTCCATGAATTCACTATAAATTTTGATTCAAATCTTGTTAGGATTTGCAAATATAGTTTTACATAGTTAAAAAATAATATAAAACAATTGAAGTAAATAACAGTGCTGACATCAATTATCAACACATTATTTCATAATAGAATTTAAATCAAAATTAGATGCATAAAAGGAAGTAACAACAAGCTTACCATTCTACAACAGTGCATGAAAAAGAAATCTTCTTATTAACTTAGAATAACTCTATGTTTACACAATGCTCTGAAATATTACAGTAAGATATTAGCTCTAATACAACAATGTCTTTAATCCCTTTCTCTCACTATAACATTATTCCCCATAAGTCTCAGATATCTAGAACCCCCTTTAAAGTGTTTTCTTATTCTCTTTTATAAGACAAGAGAGTCCAAAAATCTCTAACAGCTTTCATTAATTACAAGAGACAATATGTCCTCCAAATATGGAATTGGGATATTATAAAATTGTTTTGATTTCCCAACTATAATCCAAATATAACAAACTCTAAAAATAATATAAAGTTTTTCTTTCAAAAGTAATCTTAATTTTTTTTGACAAAACTAATTAATATCTTCCAAGATCTTGTTCTTGATATTTTTGGAGGATCTTCATGCAAAAATGCTACATCACCTCATTGTACACCTGTCAAAATAAATAAAAATAAATACAGCTACAGAATTTCAAATTATGTAGTTGCTTTTCCCTAAAAATCAGGGCAACTACAGAATTCAGAATTTTATAATTCTGTAGCTGTCTTTTTTTTAAATGAAATTAAATAAAAAAGAAATGAATTTATTCCTTTAAAAAATAAAAAAATCCTAAAATAAGTATTTGAGTATCAATGTGAATGATTTTGTAAATAAAAAATGTTTACCATTGAACCTTCTTTTTAACCCATTTGCAAGATAGACGCAAATTCCAAAATATTTTCCTTACCAGAGTAGGGCTTTCAGATTTGTCTTCACAGCAGGTAAAACTCATTCTTTACATCTAAATCTGATTTGAAATTTCTGAAATGAATCATTTCTTTTTGTTGTCCCGGATTCAACATTTGAAAATCGAAATAAGGAGATTATTGCTAGTTTATTTCTGATCATCTTCGAAATTCTACTTGGTTGTCATTTGAATTTAATATCATTTATCTTTTACATATCGCTAGACAAGTTATGAACAACAAGATTCATGATTTCATACTTTCATATAACATAGTGGGCACTTTTATTATAGCTGGGAAATTCATAAGAATTTTTGCAAGTTTCATTACAGGTTCAAGATTTAAATCAGATTTCAACTCTTACTTCAAGGTTTCTTGAGGGATTCAAAAATTATGTAAGATGATGTCATAAACCTCTGTCAAATTTATGAATTTAAATCCTATCTCAAAGCTATGAGACTTGCAAACCGATTTTGGGTTTAACAGAAAATTTATTTTTATGAAGAAAATTATTTTGATCTGAATGAGATTCAATCATAATTACGATGAGATCAAAAGAAAAACAATAAAATCTCCACCATCTGACCTCTACGATTTCAGAAAAAGGAAATTCATTTTTTTGAAATCAACCCATAAAAAATAAAAAACGTTTTTCCTCAGGGTTGAATTTATTAAATAAAATAAGGTCAATACTCTGTAAATCAAAGCATAAATTTACAATTTCGGGTTCTCTCTTCATTTATGAACAAATATAGAGATACATGCAGAGAGGAATAAAAAATGTACCTCTATTTTTACCATATGAAAATCTGAAAATCACAATACCCAAATCATTAAATTCTAACCATTTGAATTTTAGGGGAAAAAACCCAGTTGCCTGTAGATTGTGCTTGTAAGAAAACATTGAGAAAATGCACCAGCCAGCCTTCGTTGGCTTCAACAATTCGTTTTTAGACGCTCGCATTTTAAAATCAAACCCATATCGAAAACACCCACGAAATCTCAGGGAAAATCAATGTGAAAACTCAGAGACAAATGTGAAATGCAGAGTTATATAAATGAAAACACTCATTTGACATCAGAATAAAACCCTCATCAGCAGTAAAAGAAAATTATTGAAGAGAAAACCCTCAAATGGTAAAATCGATGCAAGTACCTGCCTTATCTTGCCGTTGATTTGCGCATTGATTCATGGTTGTAACGAAGTATGGAANATTTGACATCAGAATAAAACCCTCATCAGCAGTAAAAGAAAATTATTGAAGAGAAAACCCTCAAATGGTAAAATCGATGCAAGTACCTGCCTTATCTTGCCGTTGATTTGCGCATTGATTCATGGTTGTAACGAAGTATGGAAGGTTGTCCTTGCCTAGGACATGGAACATAGAAAATGAACTTGGAATCAGGCCTGGAATTTCAAATTTACCCAACCTGTCAAGATAAAAATTGATGACGGTTAAATTATTTTTATGCTTGTCACTTCACGTTTTACCCAAAATCATAAATGTCAAAATATTTTGTATCTTGTGTAAATTTCAGAAGACCCGGGCTGGAGCATTGGAATTTGTAATCTGGGTGTCCATTTACTCCCTCAACTAACATTATGTGTCATCAACCTCACTGTTGTGCCCCTGCCTAATTCCTTGAAAGCTCAAGCCATGAATTATAGTTATTAACCTAGAGGCCCTCGATTCACTCCTATGCCTGTCGTTTGGATTCCACACTAAATGCATTAGGGTTTCTCATAGCATTTCAGAATGAGAAACTGACCGCCAGTTGCAGCACACCTAGAAAGTAAATTAATAACCCAACATTAGGCAGCAAATTGTGGTATCCGTTGTCCTGACAGTCTGCAAGGGCAGCAAAAGCGTAGCTTTGAAAATTAAATAGTCTAGATATATGCGATATGACAGGAAGAACTCCTGCACGTAATATAATAAACCCATACATATCATTCGATACTGGCATGGATCGGGAGAT
>SNQJ01S0021971.1:169942-191225 GCA_010110895.2 Picea sitchensis
ATTATCATACTTATGAGCACCAACTCATAATGAGGCTACAACCTCTGTTTTGCAAGCTGCAACTTGCTGAGAGCACCAACTCTCTATTTTCTCTAGCACCTACTATAAGGAAGCACCAACTCTCTGGTTTCTCTAGCACCCACTAGAAGGAAGCATCAACTCCCTAAGTGTTCCATCACCAACTTCCAGTCACATAGGCACCAAACTGTATAACAGAGAACAACAGTTCTCCCTTGCACCACCCTGCCACCCTGGTTTTTCTGACTGCAACCAGATGGAAGCTACAACTCCCTGTGTTCAAGCACTCACTTGAACCTCTGAGGACAACAGTCCTCCCTAGAGCCTCCCTTCCACCCTAAAATATAAAGTTTTCTATATATAAATTTATCACAGTGATGCAATATTTATCATTGGCTTACCAGGCTTATCATTGTTCTTTTAAGCTGCTCTGCTCTCCTCTATCATTGTCTCTCTATCTGCATCTTCTTGCAATTTCTGATCTTCTGTTTTTCTCTACAAGAGCACCTCAGCCTTCCTTTAATGTCTCACTGTCTTGCTGCACACATCCTTGTGCTTTCTGTGCTTCTGCCTTTTATGCTCTGTGTGCAATGTCCATTCCATGCACCATTCCTCTTCTCTATGTTTAAGCTGTTGTACCCTCCTCCTTCTACACTCCTCAATCCCTCTCAACAACAACAACCCTCATCTCTTCTTTGTTATGCATACTTATAGTCTCTGAGCCCCTTGTGCCTCCTCTCTCACCATGATTCTGCATGCTCTCTCCATGTCGAGTGCTCTGCCTTATCATAATTGCAACTCTTCAACTTCTCTAGCAGTTAAACCCATGCATCCATCATCACTGGGTGTTATGCCGAGATTCCTTCACCTCTCTAGCAGTCGAGACTCTTTGTCTTCTCTGTTATAGTCGAGCTCAACCTCTCTATTGCAGCTACAAGATTCAACGCTCTTCCAGCTGTCAATCGTCTCTATGACTAGTCTTCATCCCACTGGTAGATTCCTTGAGACTCTTCAGCGCCTCTGACAATCACACTCAAGTCTCTTCGAGTCCTCTGGCAGAAGCCATCAATGGTTTCTAGCAGTTACAGAGTGAACCTTGAAATGGAGCCTAGCTATGCTAGCTCCTTCCACTTATGCGACCATCGGCGGTGACCACCGGCTACATCGATATTTCGGCATTTCAGCATTCGGCCTTTCGATATTCCTATGGTGAAGAGTTATATTGACACTCATTGTCGTGATCCCTGAAACTCCAAAAAACAAGGAGCTTAGTTGGACTAGCTTCGATCATTTCGGCATTTCGCTTTTCTCCACTTCATGATTTCACATGTCGTGAGTTCCTGTTGCAAGGCATCTCGACTCTCCAAGTTGCGATCCCCGAAACTCCGAAAAATGAGCTTAACTCTTCGAGCTCTTCTCTACAGCTCTTCGATGATGTGACCACCGACTGTGACCACAGCCTTATTCAAAATTGCATTTCGCAATTTCGCGTTTTGGCACTTTGGGACTCCTATGATGAAGAGTCTCGGGTCTTGATTCCTCCATCTCCTGGTATCTGAAACTGTCCTCCTCCTTTTAGGATTTTAGTGTTTCTCATTTCGCGTTTCCGGGACTCTTGATGATGAAGAGTCTTGACTCTTCCAACTCCCAGTATCCGAAACTGTCCTCCTTCTTCTGGGATTTCGTGATTCTGGGACTCTTGATGATGAAGATTCTTGACTCTTCTAACTCTCGATATCCGAAACTCCGAAATTGAGTTATTTCCCGGTCTGCGAAACTCTTTGTTTATGTGCCTATTTTGGAATTATTTCGACGTTTCGCATTTTTTCGTTTCGACATTTCGGCACTCCTGTGGTGAAGTGTTTCGATACTTCAACTCTCGGTATCCGGGACTTCGAAATGGAGTTATTTCCCGGTCTACAAAACTCTTGTTGATGTGCCTCTTTCAGGATTTCTAGATTTCGGATTTCGCAACTCTGCGACTCCTGTGTTGAAGAGTCTCGACTCTTGACTTCTCAATCTCCCGGTATCTGAAACTCCGAAATGGAGTCAGATCAACGTATTTTGGCGTTTCGCATTCCGACACTTTGGGAATCCTGTGTTGAAGAGTCTCGACTCTTGACACCTCCAACTCCCGGTATCCGAACCTCCAGTCGAAGTGTCTGTTTCGGTTTTTCGGGGTTTCGCATTTCGCGATTTCGGGACTCCTGTGATGGAGAGTCTCGACTCTTGACTACTCCAACTCTCAGTATCCGAACCTTCGGTCGATGTGCTTGTTTCGGGTTTTCGGGGTTTCGCATTTCGCGATTTCGGGACTCCTGTGATGAAGAGTCTCGACTCTTCCAACTCCCGGTATCCGAACTGTCCTTGTTTTTCCATTGCTACATACTCTGATTTTTCCATCAATGACAAGAACACCTACCTGTAAACATTCCAACAATTATATGTAACCAACATTATTTATTTTTGATAAATTTCTATAGTCTACAAGTCTGCTTCTCAATTTGTATATTGCGGAACTCTCGATCCTATTTGCAGGCCACAGAACAAGAGATGCCCAATTTTGAGCCCGCCAGCCCGAGAAATTTTTGCTAAATCCCAACGAAAACTGTTTCGGGAATGTATTTATTGTATACTAAATTTTGGTTGTCTAGGAACCTTTCTCATTTCTTCCAAAGAAAACTAATTCGGGTCTGCTACATTTCTTGTGTCCTAATGTATGCTAATTTTTTTGTCTTGCACGACGTTGTTACTATTTTATTGTATGCTAACTCTTTGGGTGTCCATGAACCTATACTTTGATAAATTTTGATTTTTCTTCTATCCAGAAGCCTTTGCTTTCAAACAAAATAATTCGGAAATGCTAATTTTTTTGTCTTTTTCTCCACAAACCTATGTAACAGACGTTATTATATGTAAGAGCCATTATTTATTTTTGATAAATTTCTATAGTCCGCAAGTCTTCTTCTCAATTTTTATATTGCGGAACTCTCGGTCCTATTTGTAGGCCACAGAACAAGAGAGGCCCAATTTTGAGCCCGCCAGCCCAAGAACCCACGATCCAAAAATTGGCTAAGTATGGAGGTCTGCTCCATTTTTTGTGTCCTATTCTATGCTTATTTTTTTGTCTGTCGACTTGTCAATTTGTATATCATGGAACTCTCAGTGCTATCTGTAGGCCACGGAACAACAGAGGCCCAATTTTGAGCCCACCAGCCCAAGAACCCGCGATCCAAACACTAGCTAAGTATGGAGGTCTGCTACATTTTTTTGTGTCCTATTCTATGCTAAATTTTTTATCTTGCACAACATTGTTACTATTCTAGATCCTATACTTTGGGTGTCCAGGATCCTATACTTTGATAAATTTCGATTTTTATTCTGTCCAGAACCCTTTGTTTTAAAGCAAACTAGTTCGGGAATGCTAATTTTTTTTGTGTTTTTTCTCCACGAACCTATGTAACAGACGTTATTACTACTCTATTGTATTCTTTTAAATGTTGATGTAATTTCCAGAGATATGTACCAGACATTATTTTTTTTTTTATAAGTTTCTATAGTTCGCAAGTCTGCTTCTCAATTTGTATATCGCGGAACTCTCCATGCTATTTGTAGGCCACGAAACAACATAGGCCCAGGATCCTATACTTTGATAAATTTCAATTTTTATTCTGTCCATAACCCTTTGTTTTAAAGCAAACTAGTTCAGAAATGCTAATTTTTATTTTGTGTTTTTTCTCCACGAACCTATGTAACAGTCGTTATTACTACTCTATTGTATGCTTTTAAATGTTGATGTAATTTCCAGAGATATGTACCAGACATTATTATTTTTTTTATAAGTTTCTATAGTCCACAAGTCCGCTTCTAAATTTGTATATCGCGGAACTCTCTGTGCTATTTGTAGGCCACAGAACAACAAAGGCCCATTTTTGAGCCCGCCAGGCCGAGAACCTGCGATCCAAAAACTCGCGAAGTATGGAATGAGGAATCCGTGCATTCTCTATAAAATCTCATCTCCATACTTTATAAATGTACATATTTCGTATGTATAAAACTAAATATCTACCTTATAAAATTTGATAAATTTCAATTTCTTTTGTGTCCAAGATCCCTTGTTTTAAAGATAACTAATTCGGGAATGTTAATTTCTTTCTGTTTTTTTCCACGAACCTATGTAACAGAGATTGCTATTATTTTTTTGTGTTTCTCTCCACAAGCGTATGTAACACGTATGTAAAGAAAACTAATTTGACAATGCTAATTTTTTTTGTTTCCAAGAAAAGCCTTTGTTTTAAAGAAAACCAATTCGGGAATGCTATTTTTTTTGTGTTTTTCTCCATAAACCTATGTATCAGGCGTTATTACTATTCTATCACATGCTTTTAAATTTTCATGTAATTTCCAGAGATATGTAACATACATTATTATTTTATGATAAATTTCTATAGTTCGCAACTCCTCTTGTCTATCTGTATATCGTGGAATTGTGGGTGCTATTTGTAGGTCACGAAACATCAGACGCCCAATTTTTTTTGTCCAAGAACCTTTTAAATGTTGATATTTTTGGTTATATTCCAAGAAGAACTAATTCGGGAATATTATGTTCTGCATGCAAACCAAATGTATTTCTACTTGCTAGCCACGTGTCTGTACTCGCTCGCATTTACTCCCATCCCAAACTGGCAGGGACTACGCTGCCATGCAACACTTGTTTTATTTGCATTTTACTTTTTAGCTTTAGTTTTGTGTTAGTATAGTTTCAATTTTATGATTAATAGTTTAATTAAATTTTATTTAATTTTAGTTTAAATTCGATTTTGAATAGATTTTAGTTTGATTATATTAATTTTATTATTTAGATAAGATTTTGATTTTGTTTTTGTTTAACTCCTCTTGTCTATCTCAGATATCATGGAACTGTGGTGCTATTTGTAGGACACAAAACATCAGAAGCCTAATTTTTTTTGTCCAAGAACCTTTTAAATGTTGATATTTTTGGTTATATTCCAAGAAGAACTAATTCGGAAATACTATGTTCTGCATGCAAACCAAATGTATTTCTACTCGCTAACACTGCATCACTATATGCATCACCAAGATTTACTCCCACATCCCAAACCTGGGTAGGGATCACGCTTTACGCAACACTTGTTTTATTTGCATTTTACTTTTTAGCTTTAGTTTTGTGTTAGTATAGTTTCAATTTTATGATTCAGCTTAATTAAATTTTATTTAATTTTAGTTTAAATTGATTTTGAATAGATTTTAGTTAGTTTGATTATATTAATTTTATTATTTAGATAAGATTTGATTTTGTTTTTGTTTTGTTTTAAGTATACATTTGATTTGAGAAGATTTTAGCTAAGATAAAGAAAGAAACAAACTCAAGGGGATATAAAAAGAGAATGAGCTTCAAAGAGAAATGGGGTTGGAGGATGGAAGAATGAATGACTAAATCTTTCAATTGTATTTATGCGAATTCATGTTTATTTAAAATAATTGATAAATTATCTTTCATGATTGGTTTGAATTTGACAAAATGAATTATTGAATATGAGTATGTATATCTGTAGTTGCTTGGTAACTGTTTACTAGGTTCACTAGTGTTATGCATATGCTTTCATTATTATCTTTCTATGTGAATTGTTTCCTTAGCTAAACAACTTTCTTATCTCATGTTCAATATCTTTTAACCCTCCATATTGAGTGTGAGTATACATATAATCTTCCCTTAGTAACTACATCGAAAGTGCTAAGATATGATTGATGTGTATTTGTTTTAATAATTATTAGGTTATATGAACTACTCCTATAGCTTAATAGCTTACTTTTATCTCATGCTCAAGTTTATATTATTCTTCTTTCTCCTAATTGGGACATCAAGAACCATTTGAGTGTAGAGTATACATATCTAATATTCTTAGTAGCTATTTAATGAGTTAAGATTGATGCATTTGTTTTAATAATTATTAGGTTATATGAACTACTTATATAACTTAATAACTTACTTTTATCTCATGCTCAAGTTTATATTATTCTTCTTTCTCCTAATTGGGACATCAAGAACTACTTCTATTTCCCTGTTAGGATACACTGTTTAGGATTAGAATATAGATAGATTAATTCTTTTCTTTCATGAAAGTAGGGATTTTAGCAGAGTTTCAAGTTAAGTCTCCATTTACTGAAGAAAAACCTTTAAACAAGTAACTCGACCCATTATAACCAGTCAAAATCACCATCACAAATGGACATATTCATCAGCATGTTGTCTTGTATAATAACCCTCCCAAATTTGTATTTATTATCAATAAATATAATTTGGGTCCTCTTCTACTAAAAATTTTTTCGGGCTTTGTTTTGATTTTCTTTTAAATATTTTGTGTATTATGGTTTGATTGAGCATCAATGTGTTTGAAATGATTATAATTGAGAGTAATTGCTTGCATGCATTAACCCTTGTTTATATCGATTAATCTTTTAATTCTTTCGAATTTCATGAATTTAAATACAAAATTCAAAAGATTTTTTTTTTTTTTTTTTTTTTTTATTATTATAAGTTTATTTTTTAATGTTCTAATGGTGATCTTGATCATGTCTTTAAGTTCATTAAAACTATATTGGTCTATCTCTTATGGTCTTGATTTCACTATATTATACATTTTCATTTGTTTGATTTAACTTGAACTATTTAATTTAGAAGGTCATTAGATGTATTTTTCATCCTAGAGCTTTATTCTTCTTTATTGTTTATTTTTATTTTGTAAGTTCAGTGATACTAATTGTTGATAATGAGAGGGGTGTGAATCGACAAGTACAATTCAAAACCTTTTCAACTTATACTTAAACCATTTCAACTTTTTCAACTCATGCTCCCCCTATCACTCATCCCACCTTTCCCCTTGACATCAATGGCAGAGGGTAGGGCTTCTCCCCCGAGAGTCTCAACAATGCAGCATATGACCTTCTTTGGGGTTGTTCCCCCTCACATGTGTGGCACCTAATAATATTTCATCCTATTTTCGCCTTTGGGACTCTTTTCTCTTCCTTGGAATCCTTTTGTGTATTTCATTATCTCTTTTCTTCATGTCTAGGATGTATGTTGTTCGGTCTTCTTTGTTGCGCTGTAACCAATCTTCCTCGAAGTTATTTGTATTCATTTTACATTTTCAAGAGTCAAACGAAGAGTGTGTATCCTGATCACACACATTTTACTACACCCAGTAGATTATGCTTCAAGTCTTCAAACTAATAGACATTTTTGCTTTTTATATATTTTTTTCTTCCAAGCTCTAATACACCTTCTTCGCGTATTTTAAGTGATGTTTCATCTCCAAATGAAACATTGCTACACTTTCTCTTCAAGCTGATGAATTTGTTCCTGATCCTCGGTCATGTGAAGAACATCCATTGCCCATGGTCCATTCATATTCTTATTTACATTCTTCATCGGTTAATGCTATTCAATAATCTTCATTGTTTGGAATCTTTTTCCTTCTCCATATTGTGGTTGGCATAGGGACATATTCATTCATATATTCGTAATCTCGTGTTTTGTGACCAAGATAATTGTATTTGTAGAATACAATATTTTTGTCCATCAATGGGGAAAATGAATTATGTAACTTGCTGACAAATCCATGATTATTTCCATATCTTCTATTTACACCATTCATATGTCTTGTGTGAATTTTGTCTCTTTCATTGATTCTCGCAATTGAATTGCCTTATGTCCAAAAAATTTTGCAAGTATAACAATGACCAAGAAAGAAATTTTGATAATTACCTTTGGGAGTAAGTGGTCTTCTTTGTGAAGTAGTCCATCCGGTTCATGATCTTCTGTAGTTTCTTTCATACCTATTGAATCTTCTTTTGATTCTCAAGGTAGAGGTCTCTTGGATATTCATCTCTTTTGTAATCATTCCTTCTTTTCCGTCGTATATCCCCGGTCTACTTCTCATCAACTCTGCTTGTGTGTAGCTCTTCTTCAACTCTTTCTTTTCTTGTTGGTATTTGCATCTTCTTTGTATGTATTTTCTCACCCATGCATCCAAGATGTGTTAAGTCTTTGGCACTTGAGAGTTTCTTAAGCTCTTCCTCAATGAGACAACTTTGTCTTCAAGTTTCTCAATCTTCTTCTCTTTCTTCATCATTTGGACATTCCTTTACTTCTCCCATTCTTCTTTCTTCTTCAAGTAGAGTTTTCAAGGAAATGTTTTCTCTCTTAGTTTATCAAAGTCTTCTAATTGTTTCTTCTAATCTTGAAGAAACAATTATAAGACTTTCATAACTACCCAATTCACTCTTAGTTTTCTATGTGTGTCTTTGAGCTTCCTATTTTCAATATCAACATGCTTAAATTTTTAAGATCATCTTCATTGAATAATTTTCGCTTCATGATTTTCTTCTTCTTCATTGGACTTCTTCTTCAGTGTCATCTCTTCAATCCTTGGATGAGAACATACAAATTCAACATAACCACTCTTCAAAATTAAAGAAAAATAACTGAACTCTATTTTCTTCTTCGAAATATGAGATGTTGTAATTTGCTTCAACTTCTTCTTCTGCTTTCCTTGCATAAAGGTCTTGTAGCTTGTCCCAAATCTCTTTTGATGATGCACATGATCCCACCTTTGATTTCTTTATTGAATTTCACAATCCATCCGTGATGGTATCTATTGCTATTTTGTTTTTCCTCCTCTTTTTGCTTCCCTCTGAAATGCAGCCTTTGGTTTCTTCCTTCAGCATTGTATCTTGAAGCAACCGAACCAAACATCTTCCCCAAGATCTTTCAAGTGTTTCCATTCTATTACTCCAGATTCAAAATTTCTTCCATCAAAATGGTGGAATCCCATTTGGAATTTTGTCTTCCATTTTCTAGGGACTCCTTCCAGTAGCCAGAATCAGATCAAGGTAACTTGCTCCGATTCCAATTGTTGATACTGAGAGAGGGGGTGAATTATATCAAGCACAATTTAAAACCTTTTCAACTTATACTTAAACCATTCAATTATATCCAATGAGCAATGAACAATAGTATAGGAGTTACACCAATACAACTGTACACACCATGCACAATATATGAGAAATAATCAATAGTTATTGTTCAAGGAAGTAACAGGACTCCAAAAGGTAGCTAACTTCCAAATGTAAAGGGAGGGATAAACCTCCAAGAGGAAGATACAATCCTCCAATATCAAGAGAGATTTTAACTCTCCATTCTTGCCCCTTCCTTCCACCCAAGAATATATGAGATAATAAAACTTTAAATTAAATCATCACCATCAACCAACCATCACATAAACCCTGATAATGCTTCCAGACTTATTGTTTCTGTTCTTCAATTCTTGGAATACTCGATCCTATAGATAATATTTCAATGTATTCTCTGAAACTTCAGTTTCACTTTGAATCCTCCCCAAAAAGAATGTATAGAGAGAATGGTAGACCTTTTATTCAATTGTTTATTCAGAGACCTAACTTCTAGCTTAATGCCCCACTACTAATATTTAACATCAAATTATGAAACTCACAAAAAAAAACTACAGTTCATGATATTTCCAATGCAATTTGTCCCACTTCATTTGACTTCTCTATGAATAAGTTATGATTCATTTTACCTCGAACACATGTTTATTGACTAGCTTCAAGACTGGTCAAAACCCTATCTTCCACAGAAAGTGTATCTCCACAATTATAGCTAATCAAGAGTCAAACTTTTAGCTCAACGTACCTTGATATGTCTTAGAACACATCACCAAAATATCACTATCCTCCCTTTGAAACTGACATTCTTTACTTCAGATTGGGTTCCTGAAATTCACTTGTGTATCAAATGAATGTATACGATATGGTATTTATACCATTTATGTCACTTTTTTTTTTTTTTTTTTTTTTTTTTTTTTTTTTATTTTGTAATTCTTTTTCTTTAATTCTTTTTAGGGCCTACATGTACTTCTTCTTCAATTCACTTTTGTCATTCTAAAATTCATTTTCCTCAACCATGAGGATCCACGTGATGTGCCACATACCACCAGAAACAACATGATGTATACTATCCATCCATGGGTTTTGTATCTGCATGTGCATTTTTCCTTCATGTCCAAATACCTTCATCAATCTTGCGGTCCAAAACCCATGACTAGGGTTGACATCAATGACAACAACCAATCTTCCAACACTAATCTATTAAAATATAGTATAGAGACAATACAAAACACAATGATTGTCTCTGAGAATGGACAAAAAATGGGCCTTCCCTTAGTGGGAAACCAGGTGGGTAGAGACTTGAGAATTCTTCCTACCCTTGATGGGAAAACATGCTTACAAAAACTTGTAGTTAATTTTCTGTGTGCTTGCTGACAAAAGACCAGAAAAACTTGCAAATGAAAAATAAAACCTGAAAGAAGAACATAGGTATGAACATCAAGAACAGGGCCATCCAGAGGAGTTTCTTCAATAACTGGGCAACCACTGAAATCGATGTCGCTGTTGCTGGAGGAGCTGCAGCTATCCGAAGTTGGATTCTTGACCAAGAGGCCTGCACTTTTGATGAAGGGAGCCATCAACGAGTTGTGCTTGCTTGGAGCAGTCGCCGCAAATGAAATGTTAGGAGCTTCCCGAGGCACCGAGGTGCTTGGGTGGGCCGTAGAGGGAGGAGGACAGGTGATGGAGGAGGGAGGAGCATAGGGAAGAGGAAGAGCGATGGGGGAGTGGGGTGAGCGAGGTGAGCTAGAGGGGCTCGAGACAAAGACACCTGGGAGGCTGAGGAGGGTGCGAGCGAGGAGATTTTTAACCACCCAATAGCTCCGACGGTTCCTGGAGGTGTGACGAGATGTCTGGAGAGAGCATGAAACTTCTTCTTCCTAATCATCGAGCAGTTTTCGCAGCGAGACTAGAACCGAACGGTCATACCCATCCTGGTTGGCCAGGAGGGGCAGGGG
Source organism: Picea sitchensis (assembly GCA_010110895.2). NCBI lineage: Eukaryota > Viridiplantae > Streptophyta > Pinopsida > Pinales > Pinaceae > Picea > Picea sitchensis. The sequence continues at coordinate 180,904 of SNQJ01S0021971.1, forward strand.
AGGAATTGTGGAGGCTCTCCCACCACGACCACTTCGCCCCAAGGTGGGGGTGGCATGAGAGAAGAAATGAGAATTTTGGGCGCTGCGAGGGAGGAGAGCCACCACCTTACGCAAAGAGAAAAGGGAAGCCGCGTGTGGAGAGCAGAGAGCCAACTCACAGAGGAGACAAGGAAAGAATGGGTGGAGAGGTCGCAGGTGGTAGAGAGAAAAGCACCAAGATGAGAGGGTGTCAAATCGAGCACCATTAAGGTTACCAGCCTTCAGGAGTGTGTGAACTCATGTAGCGTACATAGGTCGAGTAGGTGGGGAGCGAGAGCCATGGGGGGAGTTATGAAGCTACATCTCGAGGAGGGAGGACATTTAAAGCACATGAGGAGGGGGTGAGGTGGAGCGTGTCCGGACAGCGCTACGCGTGCTGAGGGGATTGGTGGAGGCCACCAGGTGGACACCCGCATCCAATTTTCTTCTTATTGTTTATTGTCTATTGGATAAAAAGTAAAAAAAAAAATATTCCCTTTGAAATCTAATTCATTTTTATAACCTATCCTATGGTTTAATATTACGCTCAAGTTAACAAAAAAATGAACTTATAACATATACATGCATTGTTATTAGTCCCTGCCAAAGGCCTGGGACTATAGCGATAAGTTCATCGTTGACTTTCTATTAGTGTTACTTTTGACTTTGATTTTTTTAGTATTTGCAATGGTTAAACATACCACAATCTGAATAATAATTTAAATTGAATTAAAATAAATCGAAAAATAACATTTTTCTGAAATATTATCGGTTCTTAACATTGAAGTCTTATTGCCGCAGTGTCGACGTGCATTTACCATTGCATTTAATTCCTTTAACACACGGATGGTCCTGTCTACCATAACATTTAATGCCTTTAACACAGAGACGTGTGTGCAGTGGTTTCTACAACACACTGCACTCCTTTGGTCTCCTCACATTTAATTGCAATTAGAGAACACAGTTGTTTTGACCTTGACGTCCACTTGAATGAGCTTAAATATTGACATTGACATTCATAATCCATCCTATTACATAAAATAGGCATCATACGACTTCAATCGGAAGTGGGAACCCACACTTGCTAATTTACAGGCTTCTCTCCCCGGTTCTACGATTGTCTACTCAAACATTTATAACATCGCTGTGCAGGCCGTTCAGAATCCATCCTATTACGGTAAATCAAACATTAACTAATATTATCCATCAAATTGCAAAAATATTCCAATGCTAACTAGTTCTTTATGTAACAGGATTTCAGGGGGTAATGAGAGGCTGCTGCGGAATTGGACTCGCCGAAGTTGGACAACAGTGTCGTTGGGTTGCTCGTTTATCTTGCCCATCCTGCCTTCACCCATACATTATTGTACAATATCCAACTCTCTTACTTGGCCTTCGCCCATGATTACTCTAAATATGTCTATGGGATGTGGTTCACTTCTCAGAGCGCTCAGGCCATTGAATAGAATATAGTGGAAAAGAATTGTCTCCATATTAGCATTATCCATTACCTTTGATCATCGATCCATAGCAACTCCAATTAGAAGAAGTGTAGATTGTGCCGCAATAGCCAACGACTTTAATGGGATGTTCATAATGATCTCCTCATACCTCCTGCTGATCTTTATGCGGGCTGCGTATGCTTAGAATTGTGCTTAGAATTGTGGGTCTTCGAGTGAACTGTGCTGCAACAAATATGGTTTTTGTGGCTCCAGAAACGATTACTGTGGAGATTGTTGCAATGAAGGGCTTTGTTCCAGCAGCGGCAGTGGAAGCGATTCAGGCAATGGGCATCGATCATAAGTAAGGAATTCATTGACATAATTCTTGCAGTAGCAGACAACGGGTGCGCAGGAAAGAGTTTCTACACATACGACGACTTCATCAGTGCTGCCAATGCCTATTCTGGTTTTTCCTCCATGTCATCTGTTCGATGCATTTTCATGTTATCTCTTCTATGTATTTTCCTCCATGTCATTTGTTTGATGCATTTTCATGTTATCTCTTCTATGTATTTTGGCCTTCTATGTATTTTGGCGGGGATGATTAAAGCCAATGGAGGAGAAAAGAGCATTACAGGCAAAGTGTCCGCTCTGTTTGTTTTTGGGGATTTGATTGTGGATGTGGGCAACAATAACTACATTCCCACATTAGTTAAAGCCAACTTTCCTCCATATGGTCTAGATTTCATCGAGCACAGGCCCACAGGCCGCTACTCTAATGGCAAACTGTCAACGAATTTCATTGGTATATCCATTAAAAACAGATGTTCCAGACTATTTTGTTATATAAAATAGCATAACCTAACTAGTACCTAATTGTAGATCATTGATCTGGTTTGCAGCTGCAGGACTGGGGCTCAAGGAGAAGTTGCCGCCATATTTAGATCCTCATCTCAATACCCACGATCTCGTAACAGGCGTCATCTTTGCTTCTGCAGGAACTGGATACGATAACCTCACAACCGAAGCTATTGTAAGTGGTTTTTGGATATTCATGGTTTTATAACATTTCAATCTTGAGCTGAGTGAAGCTGAGAAGCACTGTTGAATATTGTTGCAGTCTGTGATACCAATGTGGAAACAGATGGAATTCTTTAAAGATTACAGTGTGATCTTGAGAGAGCGGGTGGGAGAGGAGAAGGCATCCAGTATAATCGGAGAAGCCATATTTCTGTCGTGTGCAGGAACCAACAATTTTGTACAAAATTACTATCTTTTGCCCATCAGGAGAAAGCAGTTCAACATTACCCAATATCAGGACTTTGTGTTGCAACTCTCCCAAAGTTTCATTCAGGTAAGAAATCATTCACATGCCAAAACGTTATTGAGGTAATGCATCATTGACATATTGATCTTGTTGTTACTGTGATGATTTCAATTTGTTTTTCAATTTCCATGTTTATCGCTTATGTTGACCCTGTAGTGCATATAGTTGAAATATTTTCGGTTGGCATTGACAATATTCCGTTTGATGTTTCAGTAGCACTAACTCTTTGATACGTTGCGAAACTTCTCATTTTTTAATTTTCTTGAACTCTAGCAAATTCCTGAAGAGCAGAAAGAAAACGATTTTTGTATTCCCGTACTAGAGTGACAATCATGGAAAGTACTTTGTGGTGAATCTCCTTTTGGGGGCCAGCTGCTATGCCCAGACATTTCATTCTTTCTGTTAAATTTTATGCTATACTATGAAATATCCTCTGACATTTCATTCATTTACTTCATATTATTTATTTGGTTTGCTGCTTTGCAATCTTCACTCACTGATTTCATGTGTGTTCTGAAATTTCTGTGGCATTTGTACTTCCTAATCGAGAACAGCTGTAAAGTGTACTAATTTTTGTGGGGCATTAACATGATAATAGCTATTTCCTGTATTTTGATGGACCTTTAAGTAGGCACTTACCATTCAAAACGTTTTGAGTTTCCAATTTCTAAGTTTTCACAACCCTTTGCATAGCAAACAATTGTCTACAACTTACATGTGAAAGATTACATTTGATAATCATGTTTTGATTGACTTTAGAGGTTAAAACTAGCATGAAATTCCCCTCAGCCTAGCCCCATATTCGACCCCATCTTCCCCTGGAAATGTTGGTGCACAGTTAGTGTTATCTTTTATGTTTAATGTTATTTCTTACTTCTATGGAAGTTACCATTCCCATCTTATGGAATATTGCCTCTCAAAGAGGGGAGATATAAGCATCTTAACATAGTTAATACACTGTTTCAAATCAAGATGGATTTTATTTAGTCAACTCCTTTATGTACTTATTGCACACATGGTTTACAGTGCGCTTCTATATACAGGACAGTGAACATCAATCTTTTAGAGTACTGATTCTTGTTTTTTAGACTAGTTTTAAGCACTTTTGATTTAGTAAAATTTATCTAGTGCTTTTTATGATTTGCTTGACCTTAGAATAAGCGTAGTATCCTGTTAAATAAAACAAAATTTATTATGGTTTGCTATGGTAGCTGCTTTGGACAGGGAATTATGGGCCACTGCTACGATCAATGAGGAGGTTGTGAAAGCTATCAACACACTGTTCAGTAACTTTTCAAGGCTTCGGGCCACAGAAGCAGCTACTCTTTGTATCCCACACCTAGTTGATTCGCTGAAGGCTGGAACAGAAACAGCTCAGGAGGCAGCTCTTGATGCATTATGCTTGTTAAAGAATTCATGGCCATCTATTCCTGCTGAATCTGGCAAAGCACAAGCCATGGTTGCAGCGGAAGCTATTCCTATATTACAGCTACTAATACGTTCTGGTCCACCTCATTTCCAGGAGAACGCTGATAGTTTGTTACAATGTTTACCTGGAAGCTTGACAGTAACAATAAAACGTGGGACTAACTTGAAGCAGTCAATGGGAAGCATCAATGCATTCTGTAAATTGACACTTGGTAATGGACCTCCAAGGCTAACAAAAGTGAGTTGCAGAACCCTATTTTATTTTTGATCTTATTGGCCTGCATATTAGCACTTTTAGATGTGAATATTTATCCTTGAAGATTGTTGGTTTTGAGAGGAATAGATTTATTCAGTTTTGGAGAAGTGCAAATGATCAAAATATTCACCTCTTTTACTTATCTGCCAATATAATAAATATCTGCAAATCCTTGTTAAACATTTGGATAAGTGGAAAGTCACATAGCTTGGGAATGCAGTTATACTAGTGAATAAGTTGCAATTTTGTTTTATTGGATTATAAATCTGGTTTGTGAATGTGTGTACGGGTGGTAAGTCGCAGCACATCTCCAGAATGGAAACAGATGTTTGCATGGGCCTTTGACATACCTCCCAAGGGTCAGAAACTGCACATATCTTGCAAGAGCAAGAACACTTTTGGAAAGGTAAACTGTTCAATTTTATTATATAAAATTCAACGACAACCAGGATTTATCCAGAAATTTAGATCTATCAGGGTACTCATTGTTATATTTTCTACTGCCAGGGTTCTTTGGGGAAAGTAACCATTCAGATTGACAAAGTGGTAATGCTTGGAACGATCAGTGGCCAATATACTCTTGTTCCCGATACTAAGCGAGATGGTACTTCACGAACACTTGAAATAGAATTTCAGTGGTCTAACAGGTGATGTAATAGCATGCCATAGCAGGGATCATGACATATCCAGTTTTTAGGAATGACTGGCAGTGCTTTGTGTTCTTGGACATTGTTGGTATTAAATGAGTTCAGCTTTGTCCAGCAGTAACAATGTTTTTCTGAGATGATAATGTTTTAAGGTTGCAAAGTCATCCCATATTATTAGTAGTCTTGCATGAGGATGCCACGAGTGATAAACTCAAGGGATTCTTTCTGTACAAAGTCCTTGGAATGACCTGTGCTCTGCAAAACTAGCCATTTTAGTCTCACGTCTGAGAAAGGAAGTTGCTATTTCAATTTTAAACAGGCATATTTTTAGATCTATTTTTCCCTGTGGGTGTCCAGGCTACTTAACAGCTCGTATGGTGATTTCTTACAAAGAAGCTTTGTTAAAGACCAGAAACAGCAAGGAGGGATTGGCCTCATTCTATTTCAGGAAGGAGGGATAGGCCTCGAATGGTGATTTCTTACAAAGAAACTTTGTTAAAGACCAGAAACAGGAAGGAGGGAGAGGCCTCATTCTATTTCAGGATTCAAACAGTGGGATTTCAGCTGAGAGGAACAACTATATATGTTCAAAGGTTTGCCATACTTTAATGCCATTGGCTGTGCAGACTAGAGCAGTAAACCTTGGTTAGGAATGTAAATGTTCGAGCATGTGTTTTTAAGATTTGCAAGATTTGTAATATTTGATCAGTGGATGCTGGTTAATAATATCATCCCAAGGAAGAATATTTGGCATGCTATATCATGGTTGACAATAATCGGTGTCTATCTCTTCAGATTGATGCCTATCATCGCACATGAGTGATTGTAGCGATTAAAACAGCATAATCAACTGAACATGAAAGTCTAAAATCCGAAATTTAGCAGCCTATTTTCAGCTCGCATGATAAATCTGTGCACACTACTCGGCTTTGAAACCGAGGAAAAGAGCAGAACTAACATTCTGCGTCTGTAAGGCATTCAGGGTACTATCTGAATTATAGGCACTCTGAATTCAAGAAGTACCGATGTCAATGGGTGTATTTCCTTCAGTTTAAGATCAAAGGAGTAGAGAAGAAATTTCAAATCCTTGTGAAAGGAAAAAATGGCTCAGTGGCTATTTTGGTTTTGGCTTTTAGGAATGAATATTGATCTGTTGTAATTCTTTATACAATGAATAGAAAAGGAAATGTATTATTGACTGATGAACAATGTCTCCTCTCCCTTATTTTATTGATGTAAATGTGCTATATTAGACTTCTTGATTGAACGAGTATACTATATAATGATGTTACAAATTGTTGCTTATAATCAATCACAAAGGATACTAAAAAATGGACGTCCTATGTATCTCTACTTTCTGGACAATAAATAACACTTAAAATGTAATTGACTTTCCATTTACTAATTGAGAGAACGGATGTGTTCTGATAAAATAAGATGGAAAAAAATTGATTTTTGATCTTAAATTTTTAAAAGAAGGATAAAAAACGGATGTGTTCTGATAAAATAAGATGGAAAAAATTGATTTTTGATCTTAAATTTTTAAAAGAAGGATAAAAAGAAAGGAATAAACCCATAATTGGATCTGCTAGACACCCCGTGCAATATGAAATATAAACTGTTATTTTTTTTTATTTTGTTATTGGTACTTCTGGGTGCAGGAACAATACCACTGTGAGATGGAGAACAGGCATATTGTTTCCAGGCCAGCTGCAGCAGCAAAGGGTAAGTGGATATCTTGAAAACTTGTAATGTTTATAATTGGTAGACTAGATTAGATTTCTTGGTTTGTTTTCTAAGATATATGCGTGGAAAATGACAGGCCCTGCAATGGCGGCACCCAACCAAAAGGCACTGCAAGCCAACAACAATAATAGGAAAGCCTTAGGAGACATCAACAATCTGGTGGGAGCTCTGAATGCCAAATGCAATATCAACAAAGATGCTGTGATGGAGTATGTTGTTTGAGGTTATTTATTATCTTGTAGGTCGTATATAGTAAATCAATCTTTTGCGACTAGTCTTGTTTTTCTGCTGCTGGGTTTTTGTTTTTGCCATTTTGTTGTTCTATTTGGTGCCCTCTGTCTCCAATGTCAAGTCCTAAACTCTTGGACTGACTACTATTTTAGGAGGTCCGGAGTAAACTTGCTTGTCAATGCCAACAAGGGAGCCAAGGGATCCAATCCCGGCACTCAGGTAAGTTTAATCAAAGTCAATTAACCAAGCTGAAATATTGTTTTCTAGTAGAACTCTTCAACGGGGTATAGGGTTTTTAAAACAATCTCCTGGGGAATTAAATTAGCAACCATGTAAAACCTCTATTTTAATCCATCTGATTTTTTCGTTCTTCCTGCCTAGTATTCTGTTTTTATGGGCATGTTTAATTTGTTTCTTTTTGTTTTCATTCCACGAACCTCATTCTGTTCTCTATTTTCTGTGAGCCCAAGCAGGGAATCTCATTCTTCATTTTTTCCATTTTGATTCCAGCAATCCCAAGCAAATGGTGTTGTTGTGAGGGCAGAAGCAAAAGGTAGAGGCAAAGGTAGTCCGGGGAAACAAACAGAGGCATACTATCATAAGGAATGCTCAAAATGCCAATGCTACGCAGAAGGATATTGTCGTTTCTATCAGTGATAGTATAGAGTCAAGTGCACAAGATGGGGGATTAAAAGCACCTAGCCAATTCAAAGCAAAGAAACCCAGATCACAGTCACAGACTACAATGCTAACAACTCGAAGTGAGGTCTGTCTTATTGATTAAGTTCTATTAGTTCTCTGATTCTTTTCTTGTTTTAAGTACTGGCTGAAATCCAAATATACAAAAGCCAAAGGTACCCATATCAACACAATTTATAGTTGTAGGATAGCTTTGTGTTTATTTATGATGCAAGTTGGATGAAAACGATTGATAATCTTGATAGGGGTATTTCAGGATGCATACAATGACTTCCACGGGGTTCTTCCTAGTCTTTTGCGACTAGTCTTGTGACCTCATTCTGTTCTCTATTTTCTGTGAGCCCAAGTAGGGAATCTCATTCTTTATTTTTTCCATTTTGATTCCAGCGATCCCAAGCAAATGGTGTTGTTGTGAGGGTAGAAGCAAAAGCAGAGGAAAAGGTAGTCCGGGGAAACAAACAGAGGCGTACTATCAGAAGGAATGCTGAAAATGCCAATGCTACTCAAAAGGATACTGTCGTTGCTATCGGTATAGTATAGAGTCAAGTGCACAAGATGGGGGATTAAAAGAACCTAGCCAACTCAAAGCAAAGAAACCCAGAGAACAGTCACAGACTACAATGCTAACAGCTCGAAGTGAGGTATGTCTTATTGATTAAGTTCTATTAGTTCTCTGATTCTTTTCTTGTTTTAAGTACTGGCTCAAATCCAAATATACACAAGCCAAAGGTACCCATATCAACACAATTTATAGCTGTAGGATAGCTTTGTGTTTATTTATGATGCAAGTTGGATGAAAATGATTGATAATCTTGAGAGCGGTATTTCGGGATTCATCCGGTGACTTCCACGAGGTTCTTCCTAGCATTGATGATGGAGACCTTGAAAACCAATTGGTAGTTGTGGAATATGTTTAAGACATATACAAGTTCTACAAGAAGATTGAGGTATGTTTCTCTGTCAATGATTGCAGATTTGTGTGAATGTGAAGGTAACGTTTTTATTTTCTTTTAGTAATAATTGGCGGCCACGTATGTCCAGAACATGAGCTGTATACCTCTAGATTATATGAAAAGGAAGCACGTTGAAATCACTGAGGCGATGAGGGAAATCCTGATTGATTGGTTGATAGAGGTACAAATTCGTTCCTATGCTAATTTTGTCTCCTGCGAATCTTAGATCTAGAAGATATTTATATGGGCAATTTCTTAAGCTTCACTTTGAAATCTTAAATTTGGCAGGTGCATCTGAAATTTGAACTAATGCCAGAGACATTGTATCTCACTGTGTACATCATTGATAGATACCTTTCTCTTCGGAGTGCTAGAAAGTGGACATTACAATTAGTGGGTATCAATGCGATGCTTATAGCTTGCAAATATCAAGATATCTGGGCTCCCCAGGTACGATGACTTATTGACATCCTTAAGCATGAGTGTAAGGAAACCTTTTGTATATATCTAATTAATAGAAGACCTAGTTGGCTGTTGAAAAGTACACATAAGCACACACTGTTTCAATAGGGACAAGAACAATGTCTGCTCCCAGAGAAGAAATACAGTATTGCACAGACAATATTGCATAACAGCTTACAGAATATTGACATAAGAAGAACTCATTCATATGTGGCTACAGGTCAATGAATTAGTCCACATCTCAGCAAAAAAATACACATCCAAAATGATAGTGGCCAAGGTAATTAGCTATAACTGATATATTTCTGTTTAATTAAATTACAACAGTTTCCAAAGACGCAGTTTGACTGATACATTGATAATATCACTTGGCAGGAGTGTAGGATATTAAATCGACTAAAATTCAATCTTACCGTTCCCAATCCATATGTATTCCTTGTCGGGTTTCAGAAGGAAGCTGGTCCTGAAAAAGTGGTAAAGGGATGAACCCCACTATTTCTTTTGTATTGTCAGAATGACCCTCTGATGTATTGATCAAATTGACTTCCAAAATTGGTCTGGAAAATTGAGACTTCTTTGTGGTTTAAATATCTTTTCTTCATTGTATTTCCTAATAATCCTCTCCTGTACTGCTAAGAAATCAAATTTATTATCACAATGGTTTAGATGGAAAATCTATCATTCTACTTGCTTGAACTGTGTTTGCTTCATTACAAAATGATCAAATACAGTGCTTCAATGCTCGCTGTTGTTGTTGTCTACACTGCTCAATGCACTTTGAAGAAGGATCCATGTTGGAGTAACACACTTACTCTTCACACAGGCTACTCTAAAGCATACCTCAAGTAAGTCTTCTAGTTCTTAAGGCATCATGTTTTTAGTGAGTTTATCCTTTTAAAGGATACTTACTCCTAAACATCATAGGCATTTTCATGAATTACGCAATCTGTAGATTATATAGCCAAAATATAGTTGACTGGTTACAACCAAAACATTGTGTATTGATCAACTATTTGTCGGCACTAATCTACTCACATCCTGTCTGAATTGTATCTAATTCTAGATATGGAAAAGATTGACTACTGTGCACATCAAACTGTCTGTGGTGTGTGC
>SNQJ01S0021972.1:7036-29443 GCA_010110895.2 Picea sitchensis
GCCTTCAATGGGGAAAGTTGTCCAGATGCTGGCAGGAAAAGTCTACGTTGAACAACCCCTGAACCTGAATTTCTTCTCCTTTCTTCAAGAAAAATGAGAGTCCTCCCCTCCTAAGAGTCAGAGCTAGCTAGCTTAGTACTGGAAATCATTGATCCATTAGCAGGACAGATTAGCACTGTTATATATTCGCATTATCCATAATTCTTGATAAGCCTATAAAAATTGATATTGATAAGCCTATAAAAATTGTACGAGATAATCATATATATTAGAATATCTATTGCATTCATAGCACAACTTGAATCTATTTATGAAGTAGTATGTTTAGGTCGTCTTTCACAATGCTCTCGTATCCATCTTGTTGTGTTTCTTTTATATAAGTAAAAATTGTATCAATTAATCATATATGCAAGGAGATCTATGGCATTTATAACACTACTTAAAATATATTTATAGAGTAGTGTGTTTATGTAGTTATTCACAATATTTTCTTGTCCATTTCATTATGTTTTTTAACAATTTTTTTTTGTCCATCTTATCATATCTTTTTTATCAACTTGAATCATACTTGTTATTGTAGGATTTGTACTTGTGCAAAGTTCTCCACAAGATCTCCAAATCTTAAGTAATTATGGAAGAACTTACCATTGTCATCTAAGTAGGGACTTCCCTCGTTTTAGTGATGGTAGAGGTCCATCACAAGGGAGGGTTCCCTACGACCTCAAGGGATCAAATACCAAATTTAGTAGTCAATCCTATCACCCCCTATCTTGATCGGAGGATTGTTCTAGGTCAAGGGAAAAAAGAGGTTTGAAGATGATTTGGTACCTTCCCGGAAAAAGAACACTTTACAACATATGTATAGCAATTTTTAATCTCAAGTATGCAATAAACAACTCTTCTAGACACTAGACAAGTTAGATTGCTATGGCTGTTGCAAATTGCAGTTATAAAATAACCTTTAATCAACAATAAGTAATTTGTATAAACAACAATAAATAATGCTAAGAAATACCACATTTGACCATGAAATTTAAGCACACCCAATAAAATATTATCCAATTGTTGAAGGTAATTTCTGAATGAGTTAAGACACCAAAAGATTAGTGTATGCAACAAATTAATGTAACTTAGTTGGTTGTAGAAAACCCTTTATAAAAACAACAAATTGTTTAGTGAGTTTGTCAATGTCAATGTTAGTATAGTTAGTAAAATGCTTGAGAGTTTTGAGAGTGTGAGTTCATCAATCAATTCACCATGATAATTATTTAAGACTTAAGGGTTATGGAGTCTTGCAAATGCAACTAAACTTGAAGGTTGGCCTACTTGTAACCAAGAGGTAGGATCTAAACCCTAAGGTGCAAGAACATCTGGGCCTTAGGTCTTAGATCTTGAGGAGAAGAAATTCTAGGGTGCAAGCACATTTGGTCCCTAGAAGTTATTCCTCCCTTCTTATAGCTTCAACTAGGTCAAAGACCAAAAGTCTAGGGATAAATCCTAAGGTGCTATCACTTTAGAGCTTTAGGGTTCTAACCCTAGCAAGTACAATTAGTCAATCTTTAGACAAATACAACCTTGTGAGAGGAAGAATCACTTATGTTCCTCTCTTAGGGTTTCACCAAACAAGATTCCTTGCAATAAATAACAATTTCACCATAAACATTAATAACATGAAAATAAATTGCAGAAATACACTTACTTCATCCAAGAAACCAAGAGAATGTAACCATAATTGTAGGGATATCCATCCAAAATCAACAAATCCATCCACAAGAGACCATTCCAAGCCAAGCGCATAAGAGAGAGAGAGAGAGAGAGAGAGAGAGAGAGAGAGAGAGCTAATTACCCAAAAAGGGCAAAAATTTCAGATGTGTTACCCACAAAGGTTAGTGAAAAATGATGAATAAAAATGAAGTGAGGCTAGCCTTATTATATGATGCCTAGCATCTCAATTTTTCGACATAACATAACAAATTTACAATTCAAGTGGGTTCGACCCCTCATTTAACCTTTACAATGTGTAATAAATGCTAAAATACATCAAGATGCCCACACGTGTGAGACGTCAAGGCTAGGTAGGGTGATGTCAAGCCTCCAAATGCTAAGGTAAGGCCTCCAAAGGCCATGTGGAATCCTCTAAGGTGAAGAAGATGTCAAGTGAGGTGTCTCCTCACCCAAGGTCATGCCAAATCATCTCTGGTATCCATCCATCCATCAAACTCTAAAAGGTGACGTCAAGGTCTAGAGGGTGACGTCAAAGGCCTCAATGTGCTATGTTCAAGGAGAGGAGGGTTGCATGTCATCTATGAATAATCCTTGAGTCACTGCTACTGCAATGTCTTCCATTCTATGTGTAGATAGGCCCTAGGGTACTCTTCCTAGCTTGTGGAGCTTCCAGCCCATCAATGTGCCATAATGACTGGATATGATCAAACTAATCCCAACTATCCATCTTATAGGGTTATGACGATGTGAGACACAATATATTAGAGTGGTGAGTCACTAGATGACCCACTACTCTCCATCACACATGCCAAGGTCCTGCAATAAAGGCACAATATATTGGGTACAAGCCCAAGACGTCCCTCAAAGAACCATGTCATGGCCATCCAAAACAAAACAAAGTATAAAACATGGTTAGCCAAAGTTCATAAGAAACATTATTCCTTAAAACATGCAAAGTAAGCTACAACTTAAGATATAAGCCATGTAAGACAATTCACCTCAGTATCCCTTTAAAGCATCACACCAGCCCATGACCCAATGTGAGTTACCAAATTTAAGTATGGGAGGGATTTCATCCAACCCTATTAGGTGTGCCACCTATACAGGAAATAAAATAACCCAGGTAGAGGGATAGGTCTCGAGAGTGACAAGGGAAAGTAAAAACCCTTCAAGAGTAAGTGTGATAGTGATATGGTTGTAGGGGTTACTTCATTGAATCCATTTATATGAGATCCTTTGTGGGGGGTTCTCTTTCTATTGAGTAACACCATATTTAGGTGCTATTTTTTCTAATCCCCATTATTTTCCTTTTTCTATGTAATGTTCCCAAGCGATTCTGCTAGGAATATTGGGTTATTTTCTGACCTTGTTTGTTTGTTTATGCAGGTTTTGCTTCAAGAATTTTTTCTCTAGGTGTTTTGTGATGAGATTATAACATATAGAGAACAATAATAAATGTAGATCACAATATATAAGAGAAAACACAACAAATACCTCAAAAACACTTCAGATCTGACCTTTACTTAGTTTAATAAGTTGATATCCATACATAGACCTCCATATTTGGAACAATAGAGGAAGATAGAGAAGTCTAGGTTGCATGTGCCCTTCAGATACAATAATATAGAGAAATAAGGCCTCATAGGTCCCCCACAACTGAAAGTTGGTCAATACAAGATCAATTTATTTCCCTGGAAGGTTGTAACCTTCAGATCTGGTGCTGGTGAACCCCTCACTAGTTGAAGAAGCTAGGAATTCCAGCGTCCCTGAAGATGGCCTCAAAACCCCACAAAAATACTACCAAAATGTAGACCAGGCAATGTATTCTGCATATGGAATAAGTTTTAGAAAAAATCCTCAGACCTAACCCCTCAACTCAAGATCCCCTTAATGAATGATGTGCCCTTCTTCAGAAAATTGTCCCAAGCCAAAATAAATCAAAATGCAAGAGAAAAACTCCACTGAAAGGTGAGATAGGGCACTCTAGGTCTTGAAAACCCTCCTAATAATATTTTGGCCACAAATCTCCCTTCTCCTTCTCAAATCGAATAGATCCCCTCTAAACAGTGCAACCAACCTGTAGAAAACCCTGAGATCTATGTTCTGCTTCTTCTTGATAGTAGATTTTAGTCCTATAACTGAGTAGAAGAGTGAGGGAGGAATATTTCACCTCCGTGTTGATCTCTAGGGTTTCTTGACTCAAAACACTGAAAACGTAATATGCATAGCTCAATTACACTCAAGAGAAAATAACATGACTGAGGAGTGAGGCACCCTCCTCTCTATTTTATACCTCCATCTTCTAATTCTATGTTGAGTTACTTTATGATTTTTACTAAGGTTATTGTTTTAATTTCTCCTTAAGTCAATAAAATTTTTCCCTTTTCATCCAAGTCACTTTAATAAAATAACATTAAACCACTTAGTGACATCTTTAGTGCCTCCTACCCCTTTTTTCCCACTGAACTATAGTCTAGAGGGGTTACTAGACTACTAAGTCCTCCATGATCCTTTCAAGGGGAGGATAACATTAAAGTATCCCCTACTGGAAATCACTTTCCCACAAGCAATTATGTACCTATTTGTTGTAGCACTTGTTCATTCTCCCAAGTTCTTCCATTTGACCAAGTATTCCTTAACATCCTTGTTCCTTAACTGTTTAACCCTTACCTCCAAGACCTCCTCTGGAATCAAAATCAAGTGTCCCTCTTCAACAACTGGAGGTATATCTTCATTAGCTACAACATGTTGTCCCAAGGCCCTCTTTAGGCAAGATACATGGAAAACATTGTGGATTTTTCCCTCCGGTGGTAATTTTAGTTCATATGCAACTTCTCTAATTATCCTTTGCACTTCATAGGGACCATAGAACCATGGTTTAAGATTCTCATAGCCATTCTTATTAATAGACACTTGTCTATACGGTTGTAGTCTTAAATATACCAAGTCCCCTACCTCAAAAGTATGCTCCACCCTCTTTTTGTCAGCATATAATTTCTATTGGTTTTGAGCTCTATGCAAATTGTTTTGGAGTTCTCTAAGGATGCCTTGGATTTTTCGTATCCATTATTTGGCCATAAGAGGCATCCCATCTCCAAACACAATTTCAACAAAAGTAAGGGGATCATAATTGTACAAAGGTTTGAAAGGAGACATACCAATGGACAAGTGGTGGGTGGTTTTGTAGCAATCTTCACTCAAATAAATCGATTTGACCCATGCTTTTTTTTTCCCTGCTACATAATTTATGAGGTAACCTTCCACCCATTTGTTTACTATTTTTGTTTGTCCATCATTTTGTGGATGGTAGCTAGTGCTAGGAGTCAACTCAGTAACCACCAACCTAAATAGTTTATGCCAAAAGATGCTCATAAACTTGTTGTCCCTGTCACTCAAAATTGTCTTGGGTAATCCATGTAACCTGAAAATATCTCTAAAAAGAAATTCAACCACCTGAGATGCACTATAGTCCATGAATATGGCGTAAAAGTGGGAAAAATTGGTCAAGTGATCTGCTACCACAAATATACAATACCTCCCTTATGTCTCGGGGAGCCTTGTAATGAATATTGGTTGTGGAGCCTGATTATCTTCATGATTCATAGGTCTTTGTTTTCAACCATGTTTATACCCCATGAAGACTGTACACTCCAAAATAATATACACCCCTCCACATAGGGGTTGCCCCCCCCTGCAAGGTCCGAGGGAAAGTAGGCCCCTAGTGGGGGTTCGGGGGCGAAGCCCCCAAACGAAAATTTTCCTTGTAAATGTATATTATAATTTCATAGTAAATTTGGACCGTTCATTATAAGGTCACATATCTAATGGTAGAATTTATGTTAGGGTTTTTTTCCCTAGAAGGAAACCCTCTTTTATGAGGGAATTATATTGCGACTATGTATCATTGCGAATATTGTATTCTGAGAGAGGAGATTGTGAGAGAAAGAAGAGGAAGTTACAACGGGTGTGTTGTAGGTTGTATCCCTTTATTTACTGGATAATAAAAAGGAAGGACCTGAAAATTTCTCTTGTGGACGTAACCCACACTGGGTGAACCACATATATCTGTGTCTCTATTGTATTATGTATCTTCTATGTTTTATTTCCGCATTTGTTTTTATTTTATTTCTCCATGATCCTGTTTGTCTAACAATGAAGTCCATAGATATACTTCACGCTTATGATCTAGAATGGGAAGAGGATATAGTAGGCATGTCGGGTGAGTGTGCTTATCTTTATTCTGTTGAAAAGTGGTACACTCCTTGATGTGGCGCATGATCTCTCCCTCAAGACCCTTCCAGGAAAAACTTTCTCTTTATCTATGTTGGATATGTGTTATATTCTTTGCATGACTAGAAATAGTGTCTACATTGCAGCAGGTGCATAGGGTGGTAAGAGGGGGGCTTCTCCCCCCTGTGCGGGGGTTCAGGGGTAGTGCCCCCGAAGAAAAAAAAATCCTCGATTTTCATGTCCATATATGGGTGGTTTTTAGGCACACGATTTTTCATCGATGGTTTTCTATTTCTGATTAAGGAATTAGGGTTGTTGACTAATCCAGGTCATTGGATTAGGGTTTTGGATACTGATGGATTCTATATGTATATTGTAAATTGTAAACAATGTATGATGTGAATGAATATAGAATATGATGTTTTTCCCATTTTGGGTTTCCAGGGGAAAAATATCTGTGTAATGTGTGTATTTTCCATTGTATATTTTATGTTCTTTTATTGAAAATATGTTTGCAGTAAAATATTGTACTAGGTTAAAATCTACATTTGGTATCAGAGCAATTGTTGGCTTCAGGGGGATGCCTCTATGGTTAGGGGTTTGGCTCGGGATTGTGATAAGCCTTGTTATAGTGGGAGATTTGTAGTATTGATTCTTCAAGTGAAGAGAAATGGCGAGCAGTTTGAAAATAGAGATCGAGAAATTTAATGGGAAAAGTTTTGAGTTGTGGAAGCTCAAGATGGAAGATTTTTTGGTAGATAGAGATCAGTGGGTTGCGGTGGATCCAGATACTGCACCTACAGTAAAGTCAACAGATGACTGCAAAAAGTTGGATCAAAAGGAAAATATCACAATTTGATTGTGTCTCTTAGATTCAGTATTATTGAGCGTGTTAGGGGAAGCTACATATAAAGAGTTATGGGATAAGTTGGGGAACTTGTATCAAT
Source organism: Picea sitchensis (assembly GCA_010110895.2). Classification (NCBI taxonomy): domain Eukaryota; kingdom Viridiplantae; phylum Streptophyta; class Pinopsida; order Pinales; family Pinaceae; genus Picea; species Picea sitchensis. The sequence goes on from SNQJ01S0021972.1 coordinate 13,939, forward strand.
CTAATTCCCTGGTAAATAAATTGTTCCTGTGGAAAAATCTATATAACTCGAGGATGAGAGATGGAGACTGGGTGACATAGCATCTTAGCACCTTCAATATTGTGATAAGTTAGTTGTTATTTGTTGAGATTAGAATTTTAGATGAAGATAAGTGTATTAGTTTACTGTTCTCTTTGACTCGTGGGATATTTTGGTTGTGGCCATAGGTAGTAATACAACTACCTTGAGTTTTGATGATGTGGTATCATCCTTATTGTCGGAGGAGATGAGACAGAATAGCATGGAAGGACAGAGCACAGATGCATTATTTGCAAGAGGACGCTCCCAGGATAGAAATACATCTAAGTCCTCAAGTGGGAGATCTAAGTCTAAGGGTAGATCTAAATATTCTAGAAAATTTGTAAAGGTATGTTGGAGATGTGGAAAAGAAGGGCACTTCAAGAAGTAATGTAGGTCCAAAAGCGTTGAGAAAGTGAAGGGATCTGAAGGAGCTCCCTCTATAGAAGAAAAGACCTCCAAGGAAGAAGGAGGGTATGTGTACTTGGCTTCTTCAAGCACACATGTAGATCATGAGGCACAGTTGGTTGACTCGGGTGCATCCTTTCATATGAATCCCCATAGGGAGTGGTTCTGTGAATATGAAAGGTATGATGGAGGTAATATTTTCCTAGGTGATGAATCAAAAACCAGAATCATAGGATGAGGAAAATTAAAACCGAGGCTCTTAGATGGAAGGATTAGAAAACTTCCTAGTGTTTTGCACATCCCATGATTGGCCAAAAATTTTATTTATGTAAGTAAAATGGACAATGCAGGGGTAAAAACAATATTTGAAAAAGAAACTTGCAGGATGGTTCGAGGAGCAATGGTGTTGTTGAAGGGAGTTCAGATTGGAACTCTGTATAAGATACAAGAAATAACTATTAGTGATGGATGTAATAGTTCCATTGTTCTTGATATTGGAGCAGAAGAAAAAAAAAATCATACAGTCTCTAGAGAAAAGGTTATGTTGTGGCATCAAAGACTAGGGCATATAAGAGAGAAGGCTCGTTGACTACTACACAGTAAAGGTATGGTTGAAGGTATGTCTAACTGCTCTCTGAATTTTGAGTTCTATGAACATTGTGTATATGGGAAGCAAAACCAGGTAAGATTCCCCTCTGGTGCAACGAGGGCATAAGGAATTTTACAGCTAGTGCACAGTGATGTGTTTGGACTTGTATCGGTTCCATCATTTGGAAAATATGTGTACTATGTCTCATTTATAGATGACTTCTCAAGGAATACTTGGACATATTTCCTCGAGAAGAAATATGAATTCTATGACAGGTTTAAAGAGTTTAAGGCTCTTGTTGAGAATCAAACAGAGAAAAGAATTAAGGTGTTGAGGACAGATAATGGTGGATAATTTTGTGGGAATGAATTTGAAGAATAATGTAAGAAGTGCAATATATCAAGGAAAAAGAGTACTCCATATGCACCTCAGCATAATGGAGTTTCAGAAAGGATGAAAAAGACACTGATGGAAAAATCAAGGTGCATGTTCAGTGGTGACGGGTTAGGGAAAGAATTATGGGCAGAGGCAGTGGGTATTGAATGTTACCTGGTCAACAAATCACCCTCATCAGCACTAGATGACAAGATTCCATAAGAGGTATGGACTGGTAAGAAACCTTCTCTCACAAATCTCAAGTTATTTGGCTATGAGGCCTATGTTCATGTTTCAAAGGAAAACACGAGTAAGCTAGATAAGAAGGATGAAAAGTGTATCTTTATTGGGTATAAAGATGGTTTCAAAGGTTATAAATTTTGGAACCTAGAAACTAAGAAGGTTGTGCATAGACAAGATGTGGTATTTAGAGAAATGAAGGATGTTTTCAAATAGGAAGTCCTACCAAGTAAGGAAGAACCAGAGAAAATAGAGTTTGAGCCAAAGGATGATGATTCAGACTCTAGAGAAGAACAAGAATCAGAAGAAGAAGATCCTCAAACTCCAATATTGAGGAGATCGGTGTGGGAAAAAAAGCTACCAGGAAGGTATAATCCATCTGATTTATGTTCAAATTTTTATCTGTCTATTTTTTATAATGATCCTAGAACTGTTAGGGAGGAAATGGATTCATAGGATGGAATGGAAAAATGCCATGGTTGAATAAATGGTAGCCTTGGATAAGAATGAGGCTTGGGATCTGGTGGAGTTTTCGACTGGAATAAAGCCCATTGGAAGAAAATAGGTATTTAAAAAGAAGATGAAAGAAAAATGAAAAGAGGAGAAATACAAAGCTTGATTAGTAGCAAAGGGTTATTCCCAGGTTGAGGGAATTGATTTTGGTGAGATTTTTTCTCTTGTTTCCAAGTTAACTTCTATTAGATTTATGTTATCTATTATTGTTGTGTTTTATTTTGAAGTAGGACAGATGGATGTGAAGACAGCATTCCTACATGGGGATTTGGAAGAAGAAATCTATATGAAGTAGCCAGAAGGCTTTACTATGAAAGGAAAGAAGGAGTTGGTATGGAAGCTAAAAAAATCCATGTATGGTTTAAAACAATCACCAAGGATGTGGTATAAAAAAATTGATACTTATATGTTGGGACTTGGCTTCACACGAAGCAAAGAGGATCACTGTGCGTATTTTAAATTAATTGGTGATCATTTGATTTATTTGGTCTTGTATGCGGATAACATGTTGTTGATAGGAAACAACAAGGAGATTATCCAGGATGTGAAAACTCAGTTGTCCTCTAAATTTGACATGAAGGATCTTGGTGCTGCAAATTTCATTTTGGGCATGAAAATTAAAATAGATCGGAAAACAAGAAACTCTGGTTAAATCAGAGAAAATATGTCGAGACAATATTGCAGAGGTTTAATATGCAGGAATGTAAACCGTTCAGGGTCCCTATTCCTGTAGGTGTAAATTTATTTGCGGATTAGTGTCCCAAGACACAAGAAGAGGAGGAGGACATGTCTCGTTTTCCATATGCGAGTGCAGTTGGCAGTTTGATGTATGCAATGGTCTGTACTAGACCATACATTGCACATGAGGTGGGAGTTTTGAGCAGGTATATGTCAAAACTAGGGAAGGAGCATTGGACAACAGTAAAGAGGGTTTTCAGGTATTTGTGTGGCACTGCTAGATATGGTTTGTGCTACCAAGGAAGTCCAGGATTGGACAGAGTGTTGGACATACATGGCTTTGTGGATGCATACTGGGCTGGAGATTTGGATCGTAGGAGATCTACAAGCGGGTCTTTATTTAACCTATTTGGAGGAGAAATCAGTTGGATGAGCAAAAGACAATCTGTAGTGGCACTTTCAACTACAGAAAGTGAATACATGGCAGCCACTCATGCAATTAAGGAAGCAGTATGGTTACAAATATTGTGTTCAAGTATTGGGTTGGTACAACAAGTTGTAAGGATATATTTTGATAGTCAGAGTGCAATTTTTCTAGCAAAGACTCTGACTTATCATTCAAAGACAAAGCATATTGATGTTCAATATCCCTTTGTGAGAGACATGGTTGAAGAAAAGAAGGTGTTGTTGATGAAGGTGAAAACTTTGAATAACGTTGCAGATTCATTAACAACATTTGTGAGCACTGAGAAGTTCTCTTGTTATAGAGGATCTATGGGCATTGTTTCCCTTGATTGTTGACTATGTAACCCTATAACCCCTTGTATGTAAAGAAAACAACAAGTGGGAGAATGTTGGATATGTCTTATATTCTTTTCACAACTAGAAATATTGTCCACGTTGCGTCGAGCATGCAGGGGGGTAAGAGGGGGGCGGTCCTCGGTTTTCGTGTCCATTTTTGGGTGGTCGTCGATTTGTGTGTCCGTATATGGGTAGTTTTTCAGCACATGGTTTTTCACCAATGGTTTTCTATTTTCGATTAAGGAATTATGGTTGTTGACTAATCCGGGTCATTGGATTAGGGTTTTGGATGTCGTTGGATCCTATATGTATATTGTATTGTAAAAAATGTATGATGTGAATGAATATAGGATTTGTTGGTTTTCCTGGTTTGGATTTCCAAGGGAAAAATCTTTGTGTAATGTGTGTATTTTCCATTGTATATTTTTTGTTCTTTTATTGAAAATCTATTTGCAGTAAAATATTGTACAATATTAAAATATACAATATGCATGTATGCCTTAAGAAAACTTTGGTGCCCTGCTGATGGTGAGTCATGGAATGCTTGAAGAACTCTTTTCTTGAATGAATATTCTGTGTAATATACCAGATATAAAAAGTATGTAGAACAGAAATAAAATGCTAGAAATGATAGAATAACAACAATATAACCAGAATAATCACCACAATAACACTGAAATGATATAAGAATAGCAACAGAAATAACACTTTTATTTTGAGAGAAATGTTCACAGGCCTCTTTGAGGGGGAAACCTCCAGTCGAGCAAAGATCTATTACAATAATCTCCAAGATAGGGCTCTCATACCCTCGACACCTATTTATACTAAATATGTCTATCAAAAGAAGCATCTAGAGGAAGATCCTTCTAGAAGTGGAAGCTTCTATTAGGTCTTCTTACATTCGACTTATTCTATTTTATTGCAAGGCCTTATTAATATTGTCATTTATTACATCTATTATTGCAAGGTCTTATTAATATTGGACCTTTATTACATTTGAATATATTTTCTATTTATGTGCTGGTTAGGGGACCCTAACATGTCCTCCCCCTTAAAAACAACCTTGTCCTCAAGGCTTGAGATGTGGAAATTGTTGCAGAATGGTAGTTGGTTCCCAAGTGGCATCTGTTGGAGTTGTATCTTTCCACTAGATTAACAATTCCTTGATGGTTCTCTGATGTAGGTGACACTCACATTGGTCCAAAACTTCTTGTGGTTGTAGCCAAATGGATCCTTCTTCGGCTAAATCGGGAAGGTTGGTTTGAATTTGGCACTTAGTTCTGATCACCTTCTTTAAGCAGGAAACATGAAAAACAAGATGTAGCTTCGAATGACTGGGAAAAGATAACTAATAGGCCACTTGTCCCACATGCTTGAGAACTGTATAAGGACCATACAATTTGGGCACTAGCTTCTGACAATGCTTGGCCTTGAGGGAATTATGCTTGTGAGGTTGCAGGCGAAGAAACACTTGATCCCCTTCTTCAAATTGACGTTTAGAGCGACGTTGATATGCTTGTTGCTTCATGCGATTCTATGCCATGACTAAATTCTCTTTGAGGGTACAAAGAATAGCCTCTCGAACTGTAAGTGTTTGGTCAACCGCCTGGACCTTCGAGACACCAGGTAAGTATGAGAGAACTGAAGGTGGTTTCTGTCCATATACCGCTTCAAAAGGAGTCATGCGTGTAGTTGTATGGTATGAAGTGGTGTACCACCATTCAACTAGGGGTAACCATTGAGCCCACTGATTTTTCTTTTTCAAGGCAAAACACCTCAAATATGTTTCCAAACACTTGTTGACAACTTTTGTTTGACCATCAGTCTGGGGATGATAAGTTGTATTGATATGTAATTGGGTGCCTTGTTGCTTGAACAATTCTTGCCAAAAATTGCTTGTGAAAGTTGGGTCGCGATTAGAAACAATAGCGTGGGGCATTCCATGAAGCTTGAAGACTTGATCCATGAAAATTTGAGCCACCGTGGATGTTGTAAACGGGTATTGAAGAGTGTAGAAATGAGCATACTTGGAAAGGCGATAAACAACCACCATGATGACTGATTTATTTCCTGATTTGGGTAATCCTATAATAAAATCCATAGAGATGTCCTTCCAAATAACAGGTGGAATCGGGAGTGGTTGTAGTGTGCCTGGAGATTTGATTGTTTCTCCCTTGTTTCATTGACACACATCACATTCGGCGACAAAATTACGAATGTCCTATTTCATACCATCCCCCAAAAAAGAACGTTTGACCCTGTCATAGGTTTTGGTGAACCTAGAGTGCCCCGCTATCGGTGTAGCATGAAGCTCAGAAAGTACCGTCGATTTAAGCTTTGATTGTTTACTTAAATACAAATGACCTTTATATCAAAGCTCATCATGGAGCCAAGAGTACCCTGGGGGAGCTGGAGCACTAGATTGCAATTTTTGGATCAACTGCAAACTTTTGGGATCTTGTAGCCATTCCTAGCGAACGGCTTGGAGCTAATATGGTACAATGAAGGAAAGAAAAAAAAGGGATCCTTCATCTTCATATTTGCGGGAAAGTGCATTTGCAACCACATTTTCTTTTCCTTTCTTGTAAATGATCTCATAATCATAGCCAAATGGTTTAGTTACCCATTTTTGTTGCTTCGGTGAGGAAATGCATTGTTCCAGAAAAATACTTGAGGCTTTGATGGTCTGTCTTAATTTGGAAGCGTTGCCCCAATAGATAAGGGCGCCACAAATCAACGACATGCAAAATAGGCAACATTTCCTTTTCATAGATAGATTTGACCAGATTTATTTGAGATAGTTGCTCCCTGGTAAAGGCCAAAGGCCGACCCTCTTGCATAAGGACAACACCAATTCCTTTCCCTGAAGCATCACATTCCAAGACAAAGGTCTTTGTGAAATCAGGAAGGGCCAGGACTGGAGTGGTGCACATGGCCATATTCAAGGTTTGAAAATCTTGAGCAGCAGCTGGAGTCCAAGTGAAAGAGTTCTTTTTTAGGAGAGCAGTGAGAGGTGCTGCAATCTTTCCGTAATTCTTAACAAACTTGCGATAATAACCTATTAAGCTCAGACATCCATGCAATATTTTGAGAGTCTTTGAGTGAGGCTAGTCTTGCATAGCTTCAATCTTTTTAAGATCCACCCTGATGCCATCCTTGCCAACCAGATGACCCAAGTACTCTACTTCTGAGGCGCCAAAAGCACATTTAGATTTTTTCAGGAAAAGTTGGTGCTAAGAGAGTAGATGGAGAAATCGATCCACATGAGCAAGATGTTTTGTCCAGGTCTTGTTATAGATGAGGATATCATCAATGAAAACTAAGACAAAATTATGGAGAAAAGGATGGAAGACATGATTCATGAGGCTTTGGAAGGTGAAGGGGGCATTACACAAGCCAAAGGGCATGACCAAAACTCATAGTGGCCCTCATGAGTTCTAAAGGCAGTCTTGGGAATGGCTGCCTCTTTCATATGTATCTGGTGGTAGCCCAAACGAAGATCAATTTTAGTAAAGAATTGGGTGCCACTCAGTTCATCTAGAAGGTCATCAATGACAGGAATGGGAAATTTGTCTTTAATGGTATATTTGTGGAGGGCACGGAAGTCAGGACACATTCACCAAGAACCTTCTTTCTTCAGGACCATGACCACAGGAGAAGAGTAGGGGCTCGTACTAGGGTAGATAATGCCTACATTAAGGAGTTCCTGGACCATTTTCAATTTCATTTTTTTGGGAAAAGGGGTGATGATACAGAGAGATATTGGGAGGAAGGCTTCTGGGTACAAGGGGAATGGAATGATCATGAAAACCACTTGAAGGAGGGAGTCCTTGGGGAGTGGAAAATACCACTTGATGTTTAGAAAGGATGGCTTGGAGGTCTTGCGGCACCAAGGGTGTTTCTGTTACTTGTATGGCATGGAGTTGAACAATAACACCAGAATGACCCTTTTTGAGCAAATTTTCCATGCGATGGGAACTAATGATCTCAGGTTAACTGACAGTGATGCCTTGGAACTTATATTGGTAGCCCTCCTGGTCAAATTGCATGGTTGATTCCTTAAAATCCATGAGAATGGGACCCAAAGTCCTTAGCCAGTTTGAACCCAACACAATGTCATAACTGACCATGTTGATAGAAAACATATGCGATTTCAAGTGGTAGTCACCAATTTGGAGACACACATTTTCACAACTCCCTCCACATTTCATGGAGCCACCATTGGCAATCAAGATTTGGAAATTATTGACGGCATGGATGTAGCAATGAGTTTCTTGGGAAATGCAGCGATGAATAAAATTATGGGTGCTTCCACTATCAACCAGAATGATGACCTTCCTATGCTTGATGTAATCGATTAACTTGAGGGTTTGGGGAGAGGAGACACCAGTGAGAGCATTGAGGGAAATGACTGGTTCTACTTCGGGAGGGTCTAAGGGAGGGGTTATGTCGGGGGTTTCAGGTTACTCAGACACAAGGGGAGTTTCAATATCCTCTTCCGAAATATCCTTAGAGATGGCCATAAACAACTTTTGTTTCTTACACTTGTGGCCTGGAAAATATTTGTCATCACAATTATAACAAAGGCCTTTGAGTTGGCGTTTAGCCATTTCAACCCTGGTCAATTTTTGGATCTTTAGTGGAGCGGAGGGAGTAGTGGGATTTACTGGTTTAGGGCGAGGGATCAAGGAGGGTTTCCGGTTGTGAGAAGATACAACATTTTGTTCTTTTTTATCTCTTTTATTATCCTCCACCCAACTTTGAGGCCGAGCCATGAGGACATGGGCCCAAATCTCATCCTTGAGGCCACTGATAAAACATTCTCGGAAAAAGGCATTAGACAGGCCCTCTATCCGAAAATCCAGGCACTCAAAGGCAGCTATAAAGTCTTCCATTGTTCCTGATTGTTTCAACTTTGTCAAATGGCCCAAATGGTTGGTGTCAGTGTCAAAGCGTTCATAAAGCTCTGCCACAAAGTGTGTCCAAGAAATATACCCTTCACGAGAAGTTTTTCTCCATTGCCACCATTGCCAACGTTCTTGATCTAGATGAAGAACACCATACCAGAGTTTGGCCAAGTCATCTGTAATTCCGTATAAAGATAAATAATGTTCCATTTGGGTTACCCAACCAGTGGGGTCCAAGCCATCAAATTTTGTCACATCCACCCGCGGAAGGTGTAGGTCACGTTGAAAGTGATGGTTCTGAAAGTTATGGGAATAAGAGGAATGTTCACCTTCAATATGTGGAGGTGAGGAAGATGAAGGTTTATCTGTAGGGATATGAAGTTTGGTGCAGAGTGTCGAAAAGACAGATTCAAGCTGGGTGGTGAGGTCTTGTTTGATTTCCTCCATTGAGGACTACATGGTTGTATTGATGGTGGCAACATTGGCACTGAGTTGTTTCACTTCTTGTTGGGTCTCGATGAGACTAGATTGCAAGGTGTTGAAGCGAGCTTCCAAGTATTGGCTACGGGTATGGTCCATGAGGATGGGGGAACTAAAAAGGGGCGGGCGGGGTAAAAAAATTTGCTGAAAAATGATATTTATGAATGTGATAAGGGTGAAGAGATGAATCTAATGGAATAGATCTCAAATAATGGTGAAAAAATTTCCAGACTTTTTATTTTTTTACACCTGCGGAGTTATACTCCGGTCTGAAGAATACTACAGAGAGGAAATGCCCAAATGCTTAACCAAAAAGAAATGTGTATTTAATTGGAAACCCGAACACAGTTGTGCAGCAATAGATCTTGTTTGTTTTAATTTGTTTATGTTTCTATCCCCAAGGGTTAGGTATTCAAGGGTTCTACAGACAAGGGTTTTCCCTATGCTATAACTCTCTAATATACGTCCAGGGTCCAACAATAGTACTCGACCCAATATCTCAGGGAAATAACTAAGGAGGATAGACCGTACCCTTAGCCATACTACCTGACTACCCAGGTACTAGAGAGTATCTTCCCGAGTGTTGTATCTTCCCCATACATTGCAGTAAGGTGGCCGATCGGTTTATCTAAAGAGGGATTTAGGAAATCTAGGCCAATCCGTACACAGGTGATGTCTGATGTGATACCACTTGAAGAGGTACCAACATGGGTTACAAGGGTGGCCAACAGATGTGTGCTTAAGAACCACTTGTATTTCCTGCATGTATGAATCCCTCAACCACGGGTTTATGCACGTAATGACAAATCTTTGTGGCTTAAAGATGTCAGAATACGTCTCTACCCTGAAAAAAAAAATTACCCACAATTTCTGCCAAGGAAAGTGCTCTGATACCACTTGTAATATACCAGATATAAAAAGTATGCAGAACAGAAATAAAATGCTAGAAATGGCAGAATAACAACAATATAACCAGAATAATCACCACAATAACACTGAAATGATATAAGAATAACAACATAAATATCACTTTGATTCCGAGAGAAATGTTCATGGGCCTCTTCGAGGGGGCAACCTTCAGTCGAGCAGAGCTCTATTACAATAATCTCCAAGCTAGGGTTCTCATACCCTCGACTCCTATTTATACTAAATATGTCTATCAAAAGAAGCATCTAGAAGAAGATCCTTATAGAAGCAGAAGCTTCTATTAGTTCTTCTTACATTCGACTTATTCTATTTTATTGCAAGGCCCTATTAATATTGACCTTTATTACATCCGAATATATTGTTCTACCTATGTGAGGGTTAGGACCCTAAAATTATGGAACTAGATAGATCCTCCCCTTGTAATAAATAATGTCATTGTGATCCTGTACCTATCATCCTATATTTTCCATCCATCAATTCACATGCAAATTTGTTTTTAGAGTACTCCACCAACATATGGGATTTCCAGTCCACTGAGATTTCAGTCATGGAATAGGTTGAGGGCCTTATGGACAAGGAATCTGCTACTACATTATTCTTTCCCTTGATGTATTCTATGTCAAAGTTATATTCTTGGATATTTCTAACCCATTTTTGTTTCCTTTCATTAAGATCTTTCTATGCGAGGAATTACTTGAGACTGTTGTGACCAGTTCTCACAACAAATTTTGCTCCCACTAGATATTTCCTGAACTTGGCCAATGCATGAATTATTCATTATGGAGAGAATTTATTTTTGATAAATAGTGTATAGAATCTTAGGACCTATCAATTTGTGGCTCTTAGAGGAAATAGGATGTCTATTTTACATGAGAACAACTCCAACACCTTCACCAGATGCATCACACTCCAATATAAAAGGTTGAGAAAAATTAGGTAGAGATAATGCAGGATAGGTACTCTTACCTTTTTCATGTTCTCAAATGTATACTATGCCTCATAAATCCAAGAAAATTCCCCCTACCCGGTAAAATATGTTAGGGGTGCACACATTTGGGAGAACCCCTTGACAAACTTCATATAATAGTTGTAGATGCCAAGGAATCCTTTGAGTTCTGTACGTGTTTTGGGAGTGGGCCAATCAATCATGTCTTGAATATTCTCCTAATGAAATTGTACCCCCTTTGCTCCAATAATGTGTCCCAAGTAGAGGACCTTTGTCATCCCAATTTCACATTTTGATTCTTTGTGATATAAGGATTTTTTTCCATGATTCTAAGGATTTCATCTACATGCTTAAGGTGATCCTCCCATGTTTTGTTGTAAATCAAAAAATCATCAAAGAACACAAGAAAATACTTCCTCAACTGCTTGTTGAACACATGATTCATGCAAGACTTAAAATTAGTTGGTGCGTTGGTTAGGAAGAAAGGCATGAAAAGGAACTCATAGTGCCCAAAGTTACATCTAAAGGATGTCTTATGTATGTCTTTCTCCCTCATCCTAATTTGATGGTATCCATAGCGCAAATCAATCTTTGTGAAATATACTACACCATGTAGCTCATCCAACTATTCATCTATCCTAGGAATGTGATACATGTTCTTGATAGTTCTCTTATTTAAGGCTCTGTAGTCTATGCACATGTGCATGGTCCCATACTTCTTTTTAACCAACATAATTGATTATGCAAATGGGCTTGAACTTGGTCTGATCTGTCCCATGGTTAGTAATTCTTTTATGGCGCTTTCTATCTCATCCTTGTGCTTCTTGGGATGTCTGTAAGGTGTAGTGATTACTGGTTTTTGTCCTTCCTCTAATTCATCATATGTGAATTCTCCTCATCTGTATGACCTTAGGAATTTGATTTTTAAGTCCATATCATTTTCTACCTGTGCTTTGAATATTTTGAATTTTTCAAAAGCCTCAAATTTATGCCTCAACAATCCAACCCAAGCCATTTTGGTATAGTAATCAATTAACATAAAAAAATATCTTTCACCTCAAGGATATTGTGTACTCATAGGGCCACATATATCTATATGAATCATCTCAAGAGGTCTAGTGGTGGAGTGTTCTTTTTCCTTGAATTGAGCTCTTGATTTTTTTATAAACTGACATGATTTGTAGACAATATTCTCAAGATTGGAGATCTTAGGAATATCTCTCACAACATATTTTATTCCTATCTTATTAAGTTGATTAAAACTAATACAACCTAGTATTTTGTGCCAAAGCAAGCTCTCATCAGTTTTACCAATGCAACAATTTTATTTTCCTTCTTCTAGAACATACACATTCCCTGAAGTTCTAACTGCCTTAACAACCGTCTTCCCTATATTCACATACATTAACTTAAAGCCTCTTGAATGAAAAGTAACAATATGTCCTTGGTCACATATTTGAATTACACTTAATAAATTATGCTCTAGACCATCAACATACAAGACATTCTGTAGTTTGGTCTTTCCCTTTTTATCTGCATATAATACAACAGTTCCTTTTCCTCTAATTCTTGTTGGAGCAATGTTTCCAAAAGTGACATTACCACCTTTTTCTTTAGTTAATAATTCAAACTTATTTTTTTCTCATGTCATGTGCTTGGAGTAGCCACTTTCATTGTACCATTGATTTTCTTGATTTTTGGCATATAGATCAAGTCCACAATTTTCTTCACTTTTATTTTTCTTCCTCCAAACCTTGGTAAAATCTTCTTCTCTATATTGCTTAAGGATAGGCAACAAATTGCTTCTGCATTCACTTTCCTTGGGTCCAAAATTATTGTATATGTGGCATTCATGGTCATTTAGTAAAGGGGATAAGGCATTATTGAAATAATTTTGAACCACATCCTTTTGAGGTTTGTTTAATCTCTTTCTTATGCTTCTGTTATATCTAATAAATTTTCAACTTATATCCTTATGCCCAAAGTTTCCACAAGAGAAACAATATCCAGAGAAAAATTTTGGATGCCTTGGAATGAAAAATTTGCTTGTAGGAATCAGTATTTTTTTGCCAACTTGATAAGATTCAGGTACTTGTTGCTTCCTTGCTTCATAGTTGGGATGATTCAGTTCTAACTGCTTCTTATTTTTATATTTTTCTTGGTTAGGTTGACTTTTGCTTCTCGTGAGAGCATTTGCATAGCTTGTAGGCTTCTCACTGGTTGTCATGTTACGTCACCAGAGAATGGGACATATTGGTGAAAAAGGACTTTAATATATGCACAATAAAGGTATAGTCAAAGGTTTTCCTTATTGTAATTTGGAAGTCAATTGTTTTGAACATTGCTTATATGGAAAACAAAATTAGGTTAGATTCCCATTTGGAGCTACAAGGGAAAAAGGGATTCTAAAAATGATACATAGTGGTATGTTTGGGCCTATATCGGTCCCTTAACTTGGAGGATCCCTATACTATGTTTCCTTCATAGATTGTTTTTCCCGTAAGACATGGCTATATTTCCTGAGGAAGAAATCATAGGTTTTCAAGAAATTCAAAAAGTTTAAATCTCCTGTGGAAAAACAGACAGTCAAGAAGATCAAGGTGTTGAGAACTCACAATGGAGGTGAATTATGTGGAAATTATTTTGAGTAGTTCTGCAAGTAGTGAGGAAGAACATTCCAAAATACCACAACGTATACCCAACAAAAAAATGGAGTTGTTGAAAGAATGAACAATACATTGATGGATAAGGAAAGGAGAATTCTTAGTGGTGCTAGGCTCATACAAGAATTATGGGTAGAGGTGATGAGCCTAATTATTGTATATCTCAAAGACTCATCATAGGTACATTTTTCCACCATAATATGACTTAATACTTGTTTTTGACTATATTTAATAGTAATTCATGAATATTTTTGCATGTTACTTAGAGAATGAATTTTGAGGTGGAATTTTGTGTATATCATATCTTTTTTCTCTAATATCTATTCTAAAGGATGTGTGTAGCATCAAGCACGTCAAACTTTATGAATAAAGGGATCCAAAGGGAGTTCACTCTTAGAACCAAGGGATTTTATCTCCCTAGGAGAACTACTAACCAAGAATCAAGGGACCTTCTCCCCACCTACCTCTAGAGTTCTCTCGGTTCATTAATATCCACTCCTAACCAACAACAGTTCGAGATCCAAATGGGATTGATTGTGATCCCCTTACTTCCCCATTTTTGTCCTCAACTCCAACAAAGAGGTTGATTTCTCAAGATTATATATATGTACATCTATCCTAGAGAGGAGGACAATTTGTTGACATTATTGTATTAAGCTTTTTCTCTGAAGAATTTTGTTGGAACTTAGAGATTTTTCTCTTGATGTACTATTGTTGTTGATGGAATAAATATGGTCTTATTTTCAGCTTATTAGATTTTTTTCAAGGTTCCTTGTGCTTCTTGGGTAGGGCCCACTCAAGAGGGATCAAATACCCTCTTACAATTTTATTTTTATTGCATGATAATTAGTTATTAATTATCATTTCATTTCTTTTTGAAAGCTACCATAGTCATTCATGATTAATTATGATTTTTGTTAATTTATCATTAACTGCTTAGTTTTAGCAGGTATCCTGTAGAAAGAGTCAACAAACTATTGGGATGCTCTTGGGTTTCATCTCAAGGTTGAGAACCTCAGTTATACCTCATTTTATTTTAGTCTAGATTTGTTGATTCTTCAGAAGATGCACACTATATTTATAGGCTTCTTTTTTTCTTTCTGTATGACTGTTACAGTTCCTATAGAAAACTGTATAGTTCCTATAGAAACTTCCTGCAGGACTGTTTTAGCTATAGATTTCAATTTAGCTTCATCTTCTTTTCATTAAAATAGAAAAAAAAATAAAGAGACATATGGTTCGCTTTTGATCAAAGGGTTAGACAAAAAGTAGGTCATTTAGTCCATGCATTAGTTTAGCTTATTTAATTACAATTTTTTCTCATGCACTAGAAAGAATTCATATTTTGCATTCATTCTGTTTTTTTTTTCATTCAGTTTGCATTTCATGGTTTAGTATGCTTTATTTCATGCCATTAGATTGAATTCCCTTTTCTACAATCTAGATTACTTAATCTTCAAAATTAGTGTGCTTTTCATTCAAGAAATAGTTTAAAACTTTTTTCTGTCATTTCAATTTCCTGCACCATTTCATGCATTTTAACCCTTGACCAATTTCATACCTACACTATTGTCAATGCATATTTCATATGCATTGCAGAGTACCTCTAAAGTTTGTACAAACCTTAGGTTGACAAAGTAAAGTAAGAGCCAAGGATACATTAGCATTATTGTTGTTATTCCAAGGCCTATCACTTTTTGGCATCGTTGTCAGGGAGGTGCTAAAGTCTGCATATAATTTTCCTTTTTGTTTTCTTTTGTGTTACTTGGAGAAGTAGAAAATATACCTCAATCACAAGGCCAAAATCACTATAGAATATATGTAGTGTAAAATCCCAGGTGCTTTCACTTCGAGTGAGTATTGTTAGCTCCTTGTCACACTCTTTTGAATTATATATATATATATATATATATATATATAT
>SNQJ01S0021972.1:29501-48065 GCA_010110895.2 Picea sitchensis
TATTTAATTTCATGAATGACTAAACCTATAGATAGGAAAGGAATTTTCTTGCCAAAAACCCCCACCCTAAAAATAGGTCCAAGCAATATAGAGATTGGCCCTGAAACACTTGAAAGTTTCTTGGAAAGGGAAGATAGAGAGTTTGAAAATATTTTAGATGAAGGACAATCTCCCTCACCATGTGCCATCGCTAGTGAAGAAGAGATGGTATAAATATTTGAGTTTCCCATTCGGGAATCCAATGGAGAGACCAAGATGAAAAATATTAATCCTTTTGCCTTACCTTGTTTTCATGGAATTGTTTCTAAAGATCCTAACACTTTCTTATTTTAGTTTGCAGTTATATTGAAGACATGTGATTATACTACTGATGAATATAAGCTCAAACGTTTTCCTTCTACCTTGAAGGATTAAACTCTAATATGGCTCATGATCTTAGAGGGAAATAGTATCACAACTTGGGATCAAATGAAAAATACAATTCAGTGAAAAATACAAAGACTATTATAGAGCAAGGGACACAAGGGATGAGATCTTCATAATGACTCAAGGACCTAATGAATATTTAGAATAATTTGAAGAGATATTTCAGCTGAGCTACAAAACAACTCAAAATTATACTCTGTATGATGACTCACTCAAGCTTGTCTTACTCAGAGTAAAAGATAATCTCATGGAAACATTGAATATACTATCCAATGGATATATCTATTAATTGGACTATGATGATATCAAGAGAATATTCAAAAACCATTCAAGATCCTCAAGAAAGAAAGGTATAATTAATAGAGGTTTTGTACCTCAATATTCTAACCCTACAACTCATATAAAAAATGAATTAGGAGGGTTAATAGAAGATATGAAAACTAGTATCTTTCATTATTTAGCCATGCAAATGGATACTTTGTAGATAAAAAATAAACATGAGGAAACAAAGAAAGCATTGGCTGTCTATTTTCCCAAATGCACTAAAAAGCATCCTAGAAATGAGTGCCCTTTAGACCTTATAGATGTTTGAGGTATTTGTGTTAAAAGATTAATTATTGAAATATTAGTTGTTGAAATATTGGTTGTCATTGGAGATTGTTGAAAGATTAATTGTTGAAATCTTAGTTGTTGAAATATTGGTTGTCATTGAATTGTTGAAATATTGGTCGTCATTGATGTCGACCCTTGAACAAGAAGTTAACAAGTTTCATGTCAAAGTAAAGTAGTTGTAAATAGAAGCTAACAAGTTGCATGTTGAAGTAACTATAAACAAAAGTTAACAAGTTGCATGTTAGTTGCATGTTAAAGTAACTGTAAACATAAGTTAACAAACTACATGTCAGTTGCATATTAAAGTAACTGTAAACATAAGTTAACAAGTTGCATGTCATTTTCATGTTAAAGTAACTATAAATAGAAGTTAATGATTTGCATGTTAGTTTCATTTTGCGTGTCAGTTGCACATCATCATGAGATCCTCATTAAAACACAGAGAAGAGTCAATTGTAAAATCACTTCTAGGAATACAAATTAGCAACTCTGAAGCTAATAAGTTGAAGTCAACATATTCCATTGATGGAATAAGTTTACAGGAGCCG
Organism: Picea sitchensis; assembly: GCA_010110895.2. Taxonomy (NCBI): domain Eukaryota; kingdom Viridiplantae; phylum Streptophyta; class Pinopsida; order Pinales; family Pinaceae; genus Picea; species Picea sitchensis. The sequence continues at coordinate 31,088 of SNQJ01S0021972.1, forward strand.
AGCATACAGAGAAAGAGTTAGAGATCCAAGTCCTTTGCGTAAATATGAAGGTTTCAGGAGGAAAAGAGAAGACATCTGCAAGATGCAGTGAGGAAAAGAAGGGACATACACGATCAGATAGTGTAAGGGTCATAGACCTGTGAAGAAAATTTGTTGAAGATTAGAGATATAAAACCCAGGTCAACTACAATTGAATCTATGTATTCCTATGTATGTTAGGGTGTGTATTATGAAGAAACTAGGAACAGATTCATAACAATTTCATTTGGAGAACTCTCTTGTGGATCTTGGTATGAGGTATGCGTGGTTGCAGTTTTGATGAGATATTGAAAGGAGTAGCTGCAACAGAACTACCAGAAACAACAACATAAACAGATTATCAGTGAGAGAGGTAGTGACAAATTGGTCTACATTTATATTTCAGGGTGGTTGGATGGGGCAAGGAAAGGGGGTTGTAGCCTCCTTCTGGTTGGAGCTATTAAATTAGGGATTTGGAGCTTCCTTCAGGTTACAACCTATAAATAGGGGGTTGGAGCCTCTTTCAAGTTGCATTTGGAGAAATAGGAATTTGGTGCCTCCAATAAATGTACTCTTTGATAAATAAGAAAAACATTATATGGTTTTCTCCCACATTCAGTTTCCATGTAAAATTCTGGTGTACTGTGTTTAAGTGATGCCTATGCATTGAATTATGGTGTTGATGATATATTGAATGCTCATGATATTTATTGAAGGTTTTATATTGTGATTAAAACTGCTAATTTTTATCATACTGACTCACCCCCCCTCTCGGTATTCCAACGATTGGTATCAGAGCAGGTCATTTAGGAAGTAGTCTAACCACTGGAAGGAGATCATGGAATATGATAAGATTGGAGCACCGTTGTTTGATGGTCAAAACTATACCTTATGGAATAAAAGGATGAAAAACTTTTTACAAGCACATGGAATTGATGTTTGGAAATCAGTAGTAGATAGGTGTACAACACCAACCACTCTCCCAACCGATAGAGATGGAAATAAACTCGGTGAAAACAACTCAAAGGCTAAAGGTACTATTCTAAGCAGTCTAGTTGATTGAGTATTTGTCAAGGTTATTCATTGTGACAATGCAAATTATGTTTGGGATAAACTCCAAAATATTTATGAAGGTGATGCCAAAGTTAAGGGAGCTAAGCTTCAAATCTTCAGAGCTAAGTTTTAACAATTGAAGATGAAGGAAGATGAAGAAATTGCAGCATACCTTCTGTGATTTGATGAAATAGTTAACACTATTAAGGGATTGGGAGTAGAAGCTGATGACTCAGTGGTTGTTCATAAGGTATTGAGGTCTCTTCCTATGAGATTTGATCCTAAAATATCATCTGTAGAATAAAGAGAAGATCTTGGTACATTGAGCATGGACAAGATACATGGAATATTTACAACCTATGAAATGAGAACAGAAAAAGAGAACCCAGTCACGAAGGAAGAAAATTTCAAGGAATCCAAGAATACAAAGAAGAAGAAAAAGAAAAAGTCAAAACCAGGTTGCAGTTGTAGTGATGATTCAGACGAAGATGAAGAGATGGATAATTTCGTAAGGAAATTAAAGAAAGGAATCGACAAGTATAAAGGCATGCTTCCATTGAAATGTTTTAATTGTGGTAGTATTGGTCATTTATATTCGAAATATTCTCATAAGAATAAATATAGTGATGAAGAAGAAGTTTCTAAAAGAGAAAAGAAATATCAAAAGGAAACAAGAGAAGAAACAAAAGGAAATTCTTCAAGAAAAGTTTATACTCAAAGGAGGACAGTTCCTCATCAGACGAGGAGGATAATGATAGTGATAGTGAATCGGAAAGAGTATTTTTCATGGAACTAGAAGATGATTTCAAAGAATAAGGTGAAATCGATCTCAGAGCAGAGCTAATCAATGCATTAGAAGAACTTAATAAAGAAAGAAATAAAAACTAGTCACTCAAGGAAGAGTTAAAAATGAAAGAGTGATCTCAGAATTCCAAATTTGAAAAAATTGAGTAGATGATCACGAGTCTAAAAATTCAAATAGAATAAGAAAGAAGAATTGACTAAATACTTAGAAGTCAGTTAGAAGAAAAGGTGAAAACGATTGGAATATTGGAAGTAGAAATAGTCTGTTTAAGGAAAGATCTTCAAAAGAAAGATATGCAGTAGAAGAGCACCAGAATATTGGATCAAATCATCAGTAGTCAAAGACCATCCAATGACAGATCTTGTTGGCACAGGGGCAGACCCAGGGTTCAACTATCAAGAGCGCACCAACAAAACCCTAACTACTGGCCCTTTCGACAACACCTGCGAGGCATATGAAGTCTCACCCGAGGTAGAAGCAGGGGTGGTTGTAGGACTCAGATGTATGCAACCTTAGCTGGGACACATATCTGTGATTACAACACCTTTACAGAGAACTTAGCAGTTATAGTTCATCAATATTTAACCAGTATCTACTTCGCAGATAAAACCCTAATTATAGAGCATCGTAGTATTCACACAGATATGATATATTCAAGCACTAAGCACATCAACATATATTAGATCTAGAATTCATTCACATTATTCAACACTAAGTTATCATATTAGATTATTCTAAGCATATATCAGTGCACTAAGCATTTAATCACATAAACAAGAGAACAACCACAAAGAAACCACAACACAGGATATATGTGGTTCACCCCCAGCCTAGGGCTACCTCCACCAACTCTTCTTCTTCTTTATTATCTTCTGTCAATCTTCTACATGCACAGAGCCACAAGATCCTACTCCACACAATACAGGAGATCTGTGTGCATCTTGCCAGACCCTCCTTCCCCAAGCTAGGTTACAACACAAAGATTCTACTCAATCTCTTATAGTCACTTGCACTTAGCCTTGCAAGTCTCACACAACATGCATGAAGCATCTACAATCCACACTTGCACTTAGCACTTAGCACTTAAAAAGGTACCAAAATACCTTCTCCCTTTCTTGCCTCGCCTAGACTTCTATTTATATATTGCAAAAAGGGCCTAAACATGGGTAAACCCATGGGCCGACATTCCCATACCTGTTACATAGCCCAAGACCCAAAAATCCGTAAAAATGGCTCGAGATCTCGCGATCTCCACTTCGACTTGTGATATGCCTTTGACATCCTGTCTAAGTCTCAAAAGTAGGTCAAACATGACCAAGGATCCTCAAAACTTGGTCAAGGGCCAACAGGCCCCCAACATTCAAATATGACTTGTCTCGAGTCACTCAGATATGGGTAGATTTTCTTCAAAAGCCTCGAGCTTGACTCGAGTTGCTTTGACTTGTTGTTATGCCAAGGCCTCTTGCTCGATGAACTCTTGGATAACTGCTTTGTTGACAGGTCCCTCCAAACGATGTTCAGCTGCAGTGATGATTTTCTCAAGTTCTTCTCCTTAGCCTTCAATCTATGAAAATAGTTGGCAAGCCTCGTCTTGAATTGGTTGGATTCTCTGAGTCACTTCCATGAATTTTATCTGAATGGTGTAGACCTGCTATTGAGAAGTGCACTATTCCTGGGATCGCTTCATCCTTTCAACTACAAACAGGGGCTTCAACTGCGCATGTACTGTTTCTGCTTGTTTCTTTGCCTCCTGGAGTTGTGACTCCAGTGCCTTCATTTCTAGATCCTTAGTGAGTCGCTCATAAGTCTAGGCACTGTGATCACTTAGTTGTTTACATTCCATGGTGAGGGCCTTGATTCTCTCAACTGTGCTTCAAGCAATTACTTCTCTTTGATCTCGTACATCCTGCGAAGTGCTCAACATTGTTCATAGCTCCAGATCTATGATTATTTGTTTTTAGATTTCTGTGGTGAGTATTTTCGAAGTTGTTTGTCGGATAATCTACAGTTGGTGTCATTTTTTTCATCGACGTTTTGAATCTGAATCGTGATTCATCATCAGGACTAATCGTCTATGATTAGTCCTGATGATGAATCCCAATTTGGATTCGAAACATCTATGATTCTCTATTGAAGATGTTGGATAGCTTCAAAAAGTTGCGTTACTTGATGCTCTACTGGTTCTTCCACTTTTTTCTCTAATCCTGTCACAGAGCGAAGTGCTCTGCTGACTACTTCTTTGACTCCAAGCTGTTTTGTGAGCAACTGCTCTTTCTCTTGTTGGATTTGTACTTTCTCCTCTTCAAACTTTGTTTGGAGAGAAACCTTCTCATGCTATGCAACTCAGTGTTGCTCTATGACTACTTTTTGCACTTCCTTTAGGGCCTCTGTGGCCTATTCTGTTTCTTCCTATGCACGACGAAGGTGAGATTCGGTCGCATCAGCTAGTCTGCGGAGTTGGGTAGGCTCATCTCCCAACTCCGGTGCTTCTGAGGGCAGGGGCGTAGTGGATACTGTGCGACTGGGTTGAAGGGCATGTTGTACCCCTATGAGCTCAACCTCGATTATGTCATACATCTATTCTTGCTTGGCTTCATGTTTCTGCAAAACATCCTGTGAGGCATATTCTACAGCGGAGATGATGAAGTTAAAGTCATCAACCATGAGAATAGTTTTCATTGTGGTTTTTCTCTCTCTTGAATTCTTTCGTGAGGTAGGTTTCATGGGGGAAACCTTTATTTTCTTTGAGGGATCAAGCTCATCAACAGGATCCCTAGGCGGTGTTACTTCACCTTGCTTCTGTTGATCTTCTTTTCCATTGGTATCTTCTCTATCTACTTCGTCATCACCTCCTCGTCCAGGTGATACTAAAGTAGTTTCATCTTATGTGCTACTCAGGTTTTGTACTTCTTCGGTCTTCTTCATTTTGTTGGCTCCAGGTGTGTCATGTTCTTTGTGAGTGGCCTCCAAGCTGCCAAATAGTTTGGGATCAGATATTTCTGTAGGGTCAGTAGGGATAAGGAGCTCTATAGACCAGTCCTTCGTTATCTCCTCAATTTCCTCCTCAGTGATCTTATAGTATGACTGAATCTCTTCTCTATGCTCGTCTGCTTGCACAGTGATATAAATGAAGTGTCGATCTGCGTGTAACTTCATGAGAGGTTTGAACCAATGTAGGGTGTTCGATGTCATGCAAGGGAAAACTTGGATGGCCCTCTTCAACTGCACATAGCATGTATGGAATACTGCGTTCGATTGCCACTGTTTTCCCATATCGCTCGAGTACCAGAGCATGGTAAAATTCATAGTGAGTGGTTCGAATGGCTCAATATTTGGTAAGGTCACACCTTCTGTCATCTCCCAAGAAGTAAATGCTATGAGGATCAGAAGCCAACTAAAGTGGAACTCATAGCCCTGATCCTGAGCTTCATGACAATCCAGTTCCAGCTGGTTGAGTAGGTACTTCACCCAGTTCATCTGGAGTCCTTCTACACATTTCTCGACGAGGTCAACAATGAATCATGTGACCTGTGTACGTATGTTCTTTATCATGAGATTTCCTACGATCAGCTAGTAGGCCAGGCGCACTGCGCCATTTTGGATATGTCCTTTGTGGCGCGGTCCCAACGGTCTGATGGCGAGATTTCAGGCCATAAATGTTGTTCTAGCCATTCGGGGCATCTGGCTAATAGTTATAATGCTTTCAATGACTATATTTCTTTGTCATGGTGAAGCGCCATGTTGCACTGTTATGATATCCCGATGAAGTTCTAGTTTTGCAAACCTTCCTTCTGCGAAGTCCCTTCTAGAACATTCTGAAACTTTTCTAGCTTCACTTTCTTCTTACTGATATTTCTAGCCTTTTTCCTTGTGATATGAATTACTGGGTTCCTCTTCCCATTCTGATTCCTATCTCTTCTTGGCATAGTTACTTCATGTTGTTGATATTCTTTCATAAGTTTCAAGGGAAATATTTATTCTCTATCTGGGGTAGGTTCTCTACTCTTCTGTGAGTCTTCTTATGTTCTTTCAAATTCAACATCCAAGTTTCTGGTTCTGAAAAACTTTGATCTGTTCTCCTGTTCTTCAATCAAGTGCGCTATATTCCTAGTCATGAAATCTGTTAATTCTTGCTTCTTCTGTTCTAAGGATTCCTCTTCTTATCTTATGGCCTGATTTCTCTCAATCCATTTTTTTCCTAATAACATAGAAAATGGGGCACTGTTCTCAACGAATTTAACAACCTCAATATCTACCTCTGTCGTAGTTCCATGAGCACTCATAGATATCTGGGTAAGTCTTCCACATAGGGTTATCATCTTCCCTCTGAATAATCCTATCCCTACTAATGAAGGAATCATAACAGGCTTTCCCAAAATTTCCCAAGTTCTTTCTGTCATGATATTCACCTTTGTTTCCTCATCCAGAACATAGTCAATGTCGAAGTCTCCTATTATTGTTTCTATGCATTCATTTTCTTTGAATATCTATGATAAGTTGATATTTATGTGATCATTCACGGTGTCCTTCATTTGTAACAATACATTCTCTGATTCTTTCTGGGGTTCTACCATGGTCTTAGTTTCTTGATATTCCTCAGGGTTTTCTTGTCTCATATTCATTCTTTCAACCTTAACAATCATTCTAGGGAAATCCAAAACTTCATGGTCCATAGCTTGACAAAAAAGAAAACTAGGTATTTTACTAGGGCATTCCTTAACAAGATGTCATGGTCTTCTGCAACTATAGCAAAGAGTTAATCCTCTCTTTCTTTTGAACAATCCCAAACCTTTCCTGTACTGCGCACTAAGGACACAGTAACTAGCCTGCAAAAAATTCTTTCTAGGATCCTACATCCACTTGTTAGTCCAAACATTATTTCTATGCATAGGAATAACATATCTTTCATCATTTCTATCAGATCTACTCATATAAAATCTTCTTTCTTCTAGTTGTTCCCTATTGTTTAAGCTAGGACAAACTTTATCAAACATACCTAGATCCATACTTTTGAAATATAAATTTTCACTTATCTTACCTTTTCAATCAAAACTTTTCATTGTTCTTATCTTTATCAGAGCACAAAGCTTTAAGATCTTACCTCTTTTCTTTAGATATGGATTTTCTTCTTAGCACAGAGCTTCACAATTCAAGTAGAATACGGCGCACTAAAGCAATATATCTACGCACAGAGTTTTATTTTCTTCAGTTCCCAGCAATCATAGTTTCAGGTCCCGGCAACAGAACCATTTTTTGGCACAGGGGCAGACCCAGGGTTCAACTCTCAAGAGCACACCAAAAAAACCCTAACTACCGACCCTTTCGGCAACATCTGCGAAGCAAATGAAGTCTCACCTAAGGTAGAAGCAGGGGTCGTTGCAGGACTTAGATGTCGACAACCTTAGTTGGGACACATATCTATGATTACAACACCTTTACAGAGCACTTAGTTGTTACAGTTCATCGGTATTTAACCAGTATCTACTTCACATATAAAACCCTAATTACAAAGCATCGCAATATTCACACAGATCCGATATATTCAAAACTAAGCACATCAACATAGATTAGATCTAGCATTCATTCACATTATTCAACACTAAGTTATCATATTAGATTGCTCTAAGCATATATCATTACACTGAGAATTTAATCACATAAACAAGAGAACAACCACAAATAAACCACAACACATGATATACGTGGTTCACCCCCAACCTGGGGCTATGTCCACCAACTCTTCTTCTTATTTATTATCTTCTGTTAATCTTCTACATGCACAGAGCCACAAGATCCTACTCCGCATAGGACAGGAGATCTGCATGCACCTCGCTAGACCCTTTTTCCCCAAGCTAGGTTATAGCACAAATATTCTACTCAATCTCTTACAATCACTTGCACTTATCCTTGCAAGTCTCACACAACATGCATGAAGCATCTACAATCCACACTTGCACTTAGCACTTAGCAAGTTACCAAAAGACCTTCTCCCTTTCTTGCCTCGCCTAGAATTCTATTTATATATTTAAAAAAGGGCCTGAACATGGGTAAACCCATGGGTTGACATTCCCATACCCGTTACATATCCCAATACCCAAAAATCCCTAAAAAGGGGTCGATATCTTGCGATCTTCGCTTCGAATTGTGCTCTGCCTTCAACAACCTGTCGAAGTCCCAAAAGCAGGTAAAACATGACCAAGGATCCTCAAAACTTAGTCAAGGGGAAACAAATATGGACTAGGATACAATCAAGTACAAAATGAGAAAGGATCGAGCTCCAAGACAATATAACAAGAAGTAGAACAAAGAAGCTATGCGAATATTGTCAAAGATTCTGTCAAGAAGGAAGAATGCAAGCCCCCAAGGAAAAACATTCTAGAAATAAAGAAGACTCAAGAAGACAAATTTAGAAGGAGTGCATCGCAAAGAACATCATCTACTCCCATGTATAAAAGGCTATTTTATGGTCATTGTTTTAATTGTGATAATTTTGGACATAAATTTGTAAACTGCAGAGTGTATGCCAAGAATTGAAGAAACTATGTAGGTTATTTAAATAACAGTTATCCCAGAAAATATTATGAAGAATACAATAGAAACCAAAAAAATGTTGGTTCATTGAGAAATGAAGTAGAATGCTACAAATGCAATAATTTTGGACACATAGTGAAGAATTTCAGATTGATTATTCCACCTAGGGAACCAAAGAAGAACATTAACATTCATATAACAGAACCATAAGAGATACGGAAAAGAAAGCAAAATCAATGATCCCTTTCTCTACAATCTCAACATAGAAAAAGTGATTTGTATGTTGACAGTGGTTGTTCAAAGCATATGACAGGTGACAAGAACATGTTTCTAAATCTGAAGAAAGAAGAGATGGTTATGTGGCTCTTTCCAATATTGAATGTTACAAATACCACAATTATGGTCATATAGCTCGAAATTGAAAAATATTGATAGATCCTTCCATGAAGGAAAACATTGATGGTGGATACAAGAAAGTTTTGAGAAGAAAAGAAAACCAAGAAGATCAAATGAATGAAGAACAAATTCTATAGATCGTATGCACAAGGATTGCAGTACAGAAAAATAGTTTGATTGTTTGAGAAACAACTTTCAGACCACATTCCTATGCAGGTATCAGTTGGCAGTTACATGTGAAGAAGTTCATGATTTTGCAGAGGTTCATTCCACACATGCATTTAGGCATGGATATATTCAGTACAAATTGTTTTAGACATGAAGATTTCAATTTACATATTAAGAAGCAATATTACCATGCAGATATCAGAGGAATATCATTAACACACTTTCCAGAAAAGGATATATTCATTACAGGTTTGAGTATGCATTACATATTTAGTATGAGAAATATGAATAAAAGGGATATGCTCAGGTTGAAGGAATAGATCTTGAAGAAACTTGTTTTCCAGTTGTTAGAATGGAAGTAATCAGATTGATCTTGGCTTATGCATGTTCTAAGAAAATCAAATTATATCAAATGGATGTAAAATCATCCTTCCTAAATGGAGAACTAGAAGAAGACGTCTAAATCGAACAACCAGAAGGATTTATAATATCAAAAAAGGAAGATTATGTTTGCAAATTGACCAAGGCACTATGTGGAATCAAACAAGACCCCAGAGCATGACATTCAATATTGGGCAGGTATCTACAACAACAAGGGTTCATGAAAGGCAATGTAGAAAACAATATATACATAAAGGTAAATCAAGGCATTCTATTGATAATTGAAGTTTATGTTGATGAAATTATGTTGGAAGTGATGATGGCAGGATGAGTCAAAGATTTTCTAAAGACATGCAAAATGAATTCAAAATGTAATTAGTTGGTGGGTTGTATTTATTTTCAAGACTCCACATATGTCAGCAAGATAAAGGTATTTTCATCTCCCAAACCAAGTATATAAACTAAATGCTAAAGAAGTTTGGAATGGTAAATTGTAAGCTCGTAAGTACTCCCACACATACTAGTTGCAAATTGAACAAAGATGATAAATCCAAGGATATAGATCAGAGACTCTACAGATCTATGATTTGCAGTTTACTCTATGTGACAACATCAAGATCAGATGTGATGCAAGTAGTTGGACAAGTTACAAGATTTCAAGCAACACCAAAGGAAACACATGTTATGGCAGTAAAGAGAATATTTAGATATCTCAAAGCAACAAAAGACTATGGATTATAGTATCCAAAAGGAAATTATCTATCTCTAGTTTCATACATAGATGCGGATTGGGTAGGAATTATTGATGATAGAATAAGTACAAGTGGAGCAACCTTCTATTTGGGTGATTTTCTGGTATCCTAGTTGAGTAAGAAACAATCTTCAATATCATTGTCCACAACATAAGTAGAGTATATTGCAGTAGAAACATGTTGTACACAGGTTCTCTGGATGAAGTAAACTTTGCAGGACATACAAGTGGCATATGACGAGCCTACTCCGATATTTTGTGATAATACCAATGCTATAATTAGCTCTAAGAATCCAGTGATGCATTCCAAGATGAAACGCATTCCGATCAAGTTTCACTTTCTACGGGAATAGGTTATAGAGAAGAACATCAAGGTAGAGTATGTTGGGACAAAAGAAAAAAATTAATATATCTTCACCAAACCTCTTCCGAGGGATACGTTTGAGTATTTTCGACCAAAACTAGGAGTATTTTCAGCCCCACAGTGATTTACATGGCAGTTGGCATAGTAAGACATGGGGATAGCAACAATAATCATGAAAGACTTGAATTCTTTTTGAATTCTTTTTATCAAATATTTACACGAGGAAGCACCATGATGAGAAACATCAGTAGATATTAGATGCTTACAGATAGGGGGAGAATCCCCAAGGATAAGTCACCCTTTTCCATTGATTTCAAAGGAGGAGAGAAAAACAGAGGCATGGAAACAAAGAGAAGAGGAATGAAGATAGGGGGAGCCAACATGAGCATGATTGTTTCCTAAGTGTCGTGTCTAAGTGTTTCCATCAATTCCAAAGGAGGAGATTGTTGAAATATTGATTGTTGAAAGATTAATTGTTGAAATATTAGTTGTTGAAATATTGGTTTTCATTGAAGATTGTTGAAAGATTAATTGTTGAAATATTAGTTATTTAAAGATTGATTGTCATTGATGTCAACCCTTGAATAGGAAGTTAACAAGTTGCATTTCAAAGTAAAGTAGTTGTAAACAAAAGTTAACAAGTTTCATGTCAATTGCATGTTAAAGTAATTGTAAACAAAAGTTAACAAGTTGCATGGCAATTACATGTGCATGTAAATTGCATGTTAAATTAATTGTAAATAGAAGTTAAAAAGTTGCATGTCAGTTGCCTGTTAAAGTTATTGTAAACGGAATTTAACAAGTTGCATATCAGTTGCATGTTAAAGTAACTGTAAATTGTTTTTAACAAGTTGCATGTCAGTTGCATGTCATCCTGAGATCCTCATTAAAACACAGAAAATAGTCAATTGGAAAATTACTTTTGGGAATACAAATTAGCAGATATGAAGCTAATAAGTTGAACTCAACAAATTCTAGTGAAGGAAGAAGTTTGCAGGAGCCAAGTGTATGGGGAAAAAGTTAGAGATCCAGGTCCTTTGCGTAAATCTGTAGGTTTCAGGAGGAAAAGCGCAGACATCCAAAGGCTGCAGTGAGGAAAAGCGTGGAGATTTGCGAGCAAAAAGTGTAAGGTTCGCGGACCTATGCAGAAAATTTGTTGAACATTGGAGATCTAAAACATAGTTTAACTACATTTGAAGGTATGTCTTCCTGTGTATGATAGGGTGTGTATTCTAAAGAAAACATGAACATATTCATAATCATTTTATTTGGAGAACTCTCTTATGGATCTTGGTATGACGTATGTGTGGTTGTAGTTTTGATGAGATATCGAAATCAATAGCAGGAAAAAAAGTATCATAAATAGCAGCAAGAATGGGTTATCAGTGGTAGAGGTAGTGGCATATTGGTCTACATTTATATTTCAAGGAAGTTGGATGGGGCAAGGAAAGGGGGTTGTAGCATCCTTCTGGTTGGAGCCAGTAAATTAGGGGTCATAAATTTTTCATACGATCTTCGTTTTAGGTGCATGATAACTTGTTGGAAAGGTATGTCCGAGGAATACTATTTATAAAAGTCCAGTTTCGACTATGGTGAGCCCTAAAAACGTTATTTAGGGCCTCAGAATGGCCCCGCAAGTCAGGGACCAAAAACTAGGAAAAAATGCCAAACTCAAAAACTGCCAAAATGAACCAGTTGGAATAGGTGGGAGGCCACCGACATCCATATGGATCAATACTCCCCCAATAGGAAGAAATGGTCTCCATTACATTGAGTTCCCCCATTAGAGGAGGAAATTTATGTAGAATTTGGCCCCGGGTGACCCACTTGCCTTGGTGCAAGAGTTGCCCTGCTTTGACAACCCAATAAAGCTAGATCCTTTGTTGTCGGGTTCCCTTGATCTATTTGTTGAAAATATGATCATTGGATGCATGTTTCATGCAGTCAGTGTTGAGCTCTGTTGGTTTCAACTTCTCTTCTATCTCTGAGGTGTCTAATAATGGTGGAAATATCGCTGAAGGAGAGCCATGTTGAAGACTGGGTGTAGGCCAAGGAAAGGGGGAATGTTGAGCACAAAATAATTGTCACCCACACCCTTGGTGATGATGTATGGCCCATACAGGAGTGGGCGAAGCTTCCAATGGGGCCCTGTAAGGAATTATTTCTGCAAGTTCAACCAAACTTTGTCGCCCACCTAAAACTTATGTGGCACTGTTGGCATAGGGGCAGACCCAGGGTTCATCTCCAAGAGCGCACCAATAAGCCCTAACTACTGGCCCTTTCAAAGACACCTGCGAAGTAGATGCAGTCTCACCCAAAGCAGTTATGAGGGGGTTGCAGGACAGAGATGTATACAACCAAGGGGAATATCAAGTGGATCTAACACAGGAACAACACAACATTCATATATCACTTATCAACTCGATCTACTCCATGCATCTATCATATCTACCTTAGCAATTCAATAACAATATATGAAGGACAAATACAAAATACCAATCATACACAACACAAAATATACATGGTTCACCCTCTCTCTAGGGATACGCCCACAAAACTGTGCTATATTATATTGAAGTAACGCATATAGTTCTTGTCTGCGCCCTTAGATAGAATATCTTCTCTTCTCATATATTTCACTCCCCTCCCTGTGCACCTAGCTACAGGGTTGATCTTCGCACCCATCTGAAGATATTACAATGCAAAAAGCTCTTTTACCCAACACTTCTCTCTCTCACAATACTCTTCTCTCGAACAACTCAATATCAACAGTAACAATAACAACACATCAACCCAAAAGTACCAACCCAAAAAACCAACCCAACCTAGGCCCTTTAGACCTCTATTTTTACATTGCAATCACTCACCGATAGCCTTAGGTAGAAACCTAGGTGTCCAAAACCCTAGATACCAAAACCCTAGGTCAACTTGACCAACATTTTTTAGGCTTCGCCAGCTTGTCTTTCCTTCCTTCTCACGCGGTTCTCCAAAGAATATAATGGTGGATTTTTACTCTTTCTGAGTCTTCCACAATCCTTCTTCCTTGCTTATCTATCATCCCCTATCTCCTCATTCAGCGACTGTCTTTCTCGGGCTTCGCTCCATCTTTTCTGCTCTTTTTCTCACTTCGACCTAGTATCAGTCACTGTGTCTTCCACGAAGTTTGTTTTTTCCCTTTTCTTCCTTGTTATTCACTTCATTCCATAACCAAGGGCCAACAAGCCCCCAACACTCACCTGTGACTCATCCCGAGGCACTTCGATCTGACTATTCTATTGTACTTTAACTTCGGACTTCTCAGTGCAGCCTTTTATTTCTACTTTATGCCTCCTCTTCCTCCTTGTGCAGACTGTATTTTTTGTGTTTGGTACCCAATTTCAACTACACCTAGTACCTAGAACCTTGATTTGTTTGATTTTACTGACGCAACTAGTTGTCATAGTACAACTTCAGCTGACTCCCAGTCACTAGTGCTTCCTCCATTCTCCATTCAACGTCTTTAGTTGTGCAACTCCTCCTTCTGTAACATAGGCGATCTTGTATGGCCCCAACCAATGCATTATGAACTTCCCAGGATGCTTGATGAACTTGATATCATAAATCAACACTAGATCTCCTTGTCTAAATGCCTTCTTCTTGATGTGCTTGTCATGATAAGCCTTCTCTATTTCCTTCTGTACTTGCTGATGAAATCCTGCAATGAATCTATCTTCCTCAAGTTTGACCAACTGCACAAGTCTCTCTTGAATAGCTCCAGTATCATCCATACCCGTAAAGGCAACAATTCTTAGGCTTGGTACAAATACTCCATTGGAGCAACAACTTCAAGACCATAGACCAACTTTAAAGGAGTCTGCACTATTAGCTTCTTGCATGTGTTCTATAGGCCCATAATACTACTGGTAATATTAAATCCCAATCATCCCCGTTCACACAACATATCTTGGTTAGTGTTGTTTCCAAAATCTTGTTGAATTCTTCAACTGTCCCATTTGCTTGTGGATTGTACGGTGTTCTCTTTTGATGGTGGACTGCAAATTCTTCAGTCAAGGATTTAATTGTCTTATTGATGAAATGTGTTCCTTGATCTCTCATGAGGATATTTGGGCATCCAAACTTGGTTATGATGTTATCAAATATGAAGCACGTAGTTGTAGTTGCACTACAGTCCTTAACTGCTCAAGCTTCGACCCATCTGGTCAGGTACTCTGTTGTTGTGATTATGTACCTTAATATTGTGCACTTTCCTGTTGGGTTTATAGGTCCAATGAAGTCAATGGCCCATTTATCGAATTCTTGTAGGGTCAGTTGAGGTGATAACAACATTTCATCTCTTCTGGATGGTTTCCCAACCCTTTGGGATACATCACAAGCTCTGGAATAGTCTTTAGTATCTTTGTGTAAGGTAGACCACCAAAGGCCAACTAGAATCTTCTGCGCAGTTTCTTTACCTACATAATGTCCTCCTGCGATGCCTTCATGAGATTCTGCAAGGATCAGTGGGCATTTTGCCTCCATAACACATCTTCGCAAGATCTCATCTGGTCCCATCTTGTATAGTTGCCCAACTATAAGTGAGAAATCTATAGTGTGCACTACTAGTTGTTTCTTCTGTGGAATTGTATACTCACTAGGTTCCATTCCTGTTGACAGGAATTTCACTATTTCGGTGAAGTGGTCATCGATATTTCTAATGGGTAGTAGCTGTGCATCTGGTAGTGCATCCTCCAAACTGGTGGGTTCTTCGCCATGTTCCAACCTCGACAAGTGGTCAGAGCCTTTGTTCATTCTTGTTGGCTTAACTATGATCTCAAAATCATATTCTTGAAACAATAGAAGCCATATGCATCTTCGCCCCCCCAACACTGGCTTTTTGACTAGGTATTTCTGCGTGGAGTGATCATTAAACATTTTAAAGTGTCCTCCCAACAAATAGTGGCGAAATTTCTGCAGTGTGTACACCATAGCTAACCCCTCTCACTCAGTGGTGGTGTAGTTAATATCAGTAGTTGATATCTTCCTGCTAGCAAAGGATAATGGGTGGTCAATATCTACTTCTCCTGGTTGTGCTAACACAACTCCTGAAGAAATAGAAGATGCATCGACATGCACATGAAACTCCTTGGTCCAATTTGGAAAATCTAAAATGGGCGCAGTAACCATTTTCTCTTTTAGTGTGTTGAAGCTCTATTGGCATTCTTCAGTACAACTAAATTGGCAATCCTTCTTCAACAGATTCTCCATGGGTGCTGTGATATGAGCATATCCCTTAATGAACTTCCTGTAGTATCCTGTGTGTCCCAATGCAGTGCGCAGTTGTTTAACTGTTGTAGGAGGGGGTAGATTAACTATAATGGTGATCTTGGATGGATTTACCAGTAATCCTTGCTTACATACAATATGTCCTAATAAAATTCCAAATGGGGAAAATAAAATGCACTTCTTTAGATTCAAATAAATTTGACACTGCCTGCATTTATCCAACATTAGCCTTAGACATTCAATGTGATTCTTTAATAAACTAAAGACAACCCAATCATCAAAATATGATTCTAAACATTTATGCAAAAAATCCTTGAATTCTTCGACCACCACCCTAGAAAATATGTGATCCAGGTGGATATCGGTGGCCACCCACCTTTTCCAACTGGCTCAAAATAGTTTTCTGGCAATTTTGGCAATTTACTATTTTTAAGAGTTTTTAACTTCCGAGGCCATTTTGAGGGCCCAAATGAAGGTTTTTTGAGATAGAGGTTCTCAATGATATATAAAGGAATGATTGAGCCCCCAAAATGAATATCCTCGACGACACCTTTCCAACGAGCTATCACACGCCTAAAATGGAGATCGTATGCAAAAGTTACGACCCCGGGAAGTTGATGTACTCACTTACCCAAACGGGGCCCACATGACTTTTGATGCTTCATCTCCTAGGGTTAGGTTTTTGGATGTCTAGGGTTTTTGGAATTCCAGTTTATTTTAAAAAATCCTTCAGAGCCTCAGTGTAATCACCTTCTTGCAAATGCGAGTAGCCGTCACATCTCTTCTCAGAGATAAGTTGCCACCATTCTAGTGCGTCTTTCACTCTGTATTTTTACAGTCTCTGTACATTTCTTTCATTAATAGAAATCGTGTATTACTGTATATCTGTGTTTATGGTTTCATCTCTGATATATTTTTGTTATGTTATTGAATATCTGTGATATCTCTGTGCATTTCCTTATTATATCTCCGATCTCATTTCGTGCCGAAAATAATCTGGATCAGTGGTATCATAGCAGGTTGCTCTTGATCGTTTTTTCAGTGCATGTCCTCGACAAGGTCTGAGTATAGAAAGTTGGGTCTCGAGTTTTTCTCTCTTGAATACAATCACTCTTGCACACCCAATAAACCCTCAATGGCGGAAGAAAAGAAAAATGACGGAGCAGACGATCCTATCAATCTGTTGCTTGAGCAAGCTCTCACATGACATAGGGATGAAATGATGGAGAATTTTTCCCACATCCTTAAA